>JAPTHA010000001.1:26883561-26896022 GCA_029814585.1 Gymnapogon annona
ATAGTATTCTCACTGTTTATAGTACTGTTTACATTGATGTGCAGTATTTTCACTGTTTATAGTACTGTTTACATTGTTACATTAGCCATCTTATTTATTTATTTCTTATTTATTATTGACTGTGTGTGTTGTTCGTATTTACACTGCAGTCACTCTTGGCTTTGGATTCATTTCAGCAACCGTGCACTTTTCTATTCCCATATTTATTTGGGTTATCAGCTGCCAATCTATGACATTTCGTAACCAGATTCATTGTGTGTGTCTGTGTAATGACAATAAAGGAAATCTAAGTCTAGGATGCTCCAGAGTTTTTTCTCTGGAGCATGAGAAAAAACTCATATGAACATAATGAGATAGCTGACCTTTTTAATAGGTGTTTGAAGGAACAAAGAAACATCGGGGTTGGGGGACATGTAAACAGGAATATTAGTGAAAATTCCTATTAAATAGGGCTACACATTTTGCATTCATAAGAATTAGGGCTACAATATCTTCTGCATATAGCCATTGTCTACTTTTATTTATTTTTTTTAAACCTGCTTCCCAGCAGCTTACATTTTAACTGGTCACTTCTTTTTGAGCACTTTGTCAAGATCTTGACCGGAACATATTTCAAAGATCGAACGTTTGTGTTCCAGGCACAATGGACCATAATGTAGCTGAAAAGCACAAGCTGTGAATTGTCCCTTCTGACAGATCAGTCACATGCTATTGCCTTATGGTTAACAAGTTTACAGCTGTGAGGTTGGGGAACACAGTGAGGGGTTCTTTAGTTCCACTAAAACACAGTAGCTCAGGACAGCCTGTCTTCAGCTCTGCTTGTTCCTTGGCATCCACCTTGCAGAGAAATGTCTCACACACACATGCATGCACCCTGTTGTCCTGTTCAACTCTTGGCAGCAAAGGCTGGAGTGTGGGCGGGTAAGTTTTCATGAATCTGAGGCCTTCCCTTCTCCCTCCCCCTTTGCTTCCTCCTTCCCATCCTCTCTTCACCCCCCTTCTTTGGTTTTAGTGTTAGGTAATGTAGTGTCGATGGTCCTGTGAGATATAGCATTGTTAATGTCAGCTGGGACTCATGCCCAAGTGCTATATTTAATCCTCTGAGCTGGCACAGCTGACAATGATCAGTACAAGCATGGACACACGCAGAGGATGACGCTGACATACACCCGTGACATCAGAGACAAGCTAACGTAACTATCTCCATCTGTTATTTTTTTTCCTCAGTTCTGTCTTCCCTTAACCAAACATTCAGCACTTCTGCATTTTCACATCCTGGTCCCTCAGTCCTCTCATGGACACACACTAGGTGTTTTTGATTTGGGGTGGCTGTGACCACGTTCCCCACTACAGGAAGACACACACGTTTAACACAAACCTTAAAGAACTGTCCTGCTTTTTTTTTTTTTTTTGCAGTGTTATTTGCATCTTTGACATAAGTTTTGTCTTTGTTGCAACATTCACATTCACTGCATATTATATGGCATTTTGTGATTTGAATCATTGTTTTGTTATGCCTTTTACATTGATTTTTGTCTTTTATGTTTTTGCTACAGTAAACTATTAAGATGGTACAGTGTATGTTTTGCCTATGTCATGAAATGGCACAATTCCTGAAGTAGGCATGGTCTTCCACCATGCCCACTTCAGAGAAGGAAGACCATGCCTACTTCAGGAATTGTGCCATTTCATAATATTTGCAAAACATACAGTTTATTCTAGCAAGAATATAACAGATGAAATCAATGTAAAATGTATTACAAAATAACAATTTAAATCACAAAATGCCATAAAATATGCGGTGTATGTGAACATTGCAACAAGACAAAAATTACATCAAAAATGAAAATAACATTACAAAAAAAGACTGCAGAACAATTCTTTGACAGCTGTAAAGTCAGTCGTGACGTTTGAATAAGTGTATTTCTACTTACCTGTTGAAGTAGAAATTAATGTGATGAGTCCTTACGGCTTTTTCCCTTCCGGGGTCACCACAGCGAATCCAAATTGCATATTTGATTTGGCAGGAGTTTCTACGTCAGATGCCCTTCCTCATACAACCCAGTTGATTCATGCTGGGAATCGAGCCGGATTCATGCCGGGAATCGAGCCTGGGTCCCCTATGTACCAGCCCGGTGCCTTACTAACTGAGCTATACAGCTGGGTGTAATTAGTAGTAATTACAGTAGTAATTAATGCAATTGTTTCAATTTGCAGCAAAGTGCATGTATTTCACACTCTTTAGAATATGGGACCATTAAAATGTAGACATTAGATTCAACTTTGTCATTACTCAGTACAATTACAGGGCAACGAAATGCAGTTTAGCATCTAATCAGAAGTGCAAATAGCAGAAGTGCAATATATAACAGATAAAATAAATACAGTATGTATAGATGGTATTACTACAGATGTAAACAGTTACAACCAGTGCAAATGAGGTGGATATAAGTTAGGTATGGAATATGTACAGATACGTGGGATGAGTTAAATAGGCATATAGAATATAAAACCGTATTTACAGATGAAGCACAGTTACAGGTAGTGCAAGTGTGATGGTTATAAATATGGGGTAAATTTACAAGGGTTTGTGTACAGAGTATGTACAATGGTTATGGGAGATGTATGTACATGTCAAATTTTAACAATAAGGGTGGGTAATATACAGTAAAAACAGAATATACATGTGACTATATATATATATATATATATACATATGGCAACAGAGCAGTTGCCATACCAAGCTCTTACACAGCGTTTGGTCTTGTCTTGTCTCTGTTTTGTCTCGTCTCGACTCACGCCGTTTGGTTTTGTTTGGGTTTTGTCTTGGCTGATGCGTCTGGCCTTGTCAATTTGGCTGGGGGGCGTGGCCTGATGATGAACAAATGTGATTGCTGTGTGATATAATGCTGTAGTGTAATGTGTGATGTAATGTTGTTGTCTAATGGAAAATTAAAAAATAAAATATATAAAAAAAAAAAAAGAAATTGGCCAGGATGACAACAGAGAGATGGTTCCACCTCCTTGCCCTTGATGTGGAGAGGGGTGAGTGTGCCATTGTTCTCCTTCCTGAAGTCCACGATGATTTCTTTAGTTTTGTTGCTGTTGAGGACCAGGTTGTTGTCCGCACACCAAGCACATCTGCGGACAACAGGTGTTGTACCTCTGACCTGTAAACAGACTCGTCATTGTTACTAATGAGTCCAATCACAGTGGTGTCATCTGGAAATGTTATAATGGCGTTGGATCCTTGCACAGGTCTGCGGTCCCACATCCTAGCGGGGTATGTAATTCATGATTTGTTTGAATTTTGGGTCCAGAGAAGAAGCTATTTTTGACTTTCAGGGTATTTGGGTGAAGGGTTATTTAATCAAACTGTTGACTACGTTACAGTAGGTGCTACTTCTTCTGTCCTGTATCACCACATATTCTTAACTAGAGAGGCAGAACCATCTGTACATTAATTTTATCCATGCATTCGATGAACAGTTTTCAGCGTAGCCTCATTATTATTATATCACATGCTAAATCATTAACAAAGTAAATTTAGTGAAAGTATTTGACAGCTAGAGGAAGTCTTCTTGTAACTCCAGGGAAATTGTTCTGCTAGTTTATTTGGATTCAGTTAGAATGATGCTTGTGTGATCTGTATGGAATTAGTTTTGTTTCAAAACGTTCAAGCAAAACTTATTAAAAGTCAAACAAAAAAATGGATTTGAGAAAGAAATAGATTAAATCAATCAAAAAAATTATAAACTTAACAATAAAAATTTTCACTTAAACAAATCACTTGGATAAACTGTATTTTATTTTGATAGAGCATGTAGTTTTGTTTACGTTTCCATATGTTCTCTCTCTCTCTCCCTCTCTTGGTTGTGCTTCTGGTTTTTTGTTTGACTTCGCTGAATCTTTGCGTTTTGACACAAACCTCACGTGGTGGCGGCCTCTTCAGGGATGCGTTCCTATCGGCTGATGAGTTTTTGAGTAGCAGATGATCTGTGGCTGCTACAAATAGTGTTGTATTAAAGAAGCATCGGAATAGCAGTTTAGACTTTACATTATAGTTGACTAACGGGAAGTCATCTTCGTTCGCTCACTCCCTGTGTGAAGTTGTTACCAGAGATGCCTAGATTCTTTGATCTGCTACAAGTGTGTGTGTGTATTTTTGTGTGTGTTTGACATGGAGAGAAAGAACTCAAGTGCACATATGCATTCGATTCCTCACAAATGAGGGAGTTTTTTAATTTAAAATTCGTGACTGAAAGTTTCAAAGACATTTCTGGTAATGTTTCCAAGGTGACATGACTTGCATCACCACTTTTAATTGGCATGTTATCTGTATGCGTTATGAGTTTTCTGCATGCATGTTGACCCTGTTATTGTTGCGTCAAATACCATGCATCGAGAGTTAGGTTTATGTGAACTTGAGATCTTGGCGTCAATTAACAAGTCAATAAATGACATTTGAAGGCTTGTGAAACCCAATTGATAGCCTACTTATCACATTAGTTTTTCTGTGTTAACACAGTAAAATCACTCCCCTCACGGAGAATAACTTCATTGTGTACTCCATTACAAGCAGTTCATTTGGTTACGTTCCACACCAAAGTAATTTGGGACTTTTTGGACATTTTATCCTGAAGTGCATTATGGGAATGTGACTTCCACACAGCCACACCAGGAACGACAACAAGAAGAAGCAATGGAACCCTGTCTACTACTGGCCCAGTTCGGATGAAATGGAAGGTATCACTGTAAACCAATTGTCATCTTATAATATGAGGTGTATGATTGTTAACAACAGTACTTGGACATCAAGCTCATCCTACACATACTGTAAGGAGGGAGTGAGCAATGAGTGCCTGTCTATACCCTGTGTGTGTGCAAGGCGTGCATGACCAAATGAAATGAAATTTATATAGTGCCAAAAGGTACCTTACATACAGAGCTGGTCAAAAGCAGGCTGTCAAGGTAATTTCACAGAAACCCAACAGAGTCCTCCAGGAGCAAACACTTGGTGACAGTAGCAAGGAACAACGTCCTTGTAACAAGCAGAAACCTTGAGCAGAAGGCAGTTCCTGGAGGATGGTCGTCTGCCTTGACCAGTTGGGCTTAACGAGAGAGGGTAAAGAAAGAAAGACACCAAGTGAAAAAAGAGGTAGACATGGATGCACAGCACACTGAAGAATTAGGAAGTATAATTAGGAAGTCGAACAAATGGTGTTAGTATGATTAGCCTTAACTAGAACAAATGTACATTACTACTTAATTGAAGTGCACCTACCACTACTACAATAATTGTTAGTGCACACAGTAGAGCCCTGTACCATCTATGTAACTATAATAAACACTATGACAGACAAATGGATGGAGGAGAAGAGAGGGGATCAGACAGCTAAAGTAGCAAAGCAAAGCTCGGTATAGTGGGGGAGATTAGGAACGCAGAGGTCAAATAAGAGGAGGACCAGAGATGAGATCAGACAGGAGGAGGAGCAGAGAAGAGCTCAGTGTAACATGTCTTGCAGCAGTCTAAGCCTATATAGTAGCATAACTAAGAGCAGCCAGAGCCACCCTTACTATAAATGTAATTGAAAAGGAAAGTTCATTCATTCATCTTCTAAACCCGATTTATCCTTTGCAGGGTCACGGGCGTCTGGAGCCTATCCCAGCTACTCAATGGAGAAAGCGGGGGGGGGACCCAGGACAAGTCACCAGTTTTAATCTTTAAATAAAGAAAGGGTATCTACCTCCTGGACCAAAGTAGGGAGGTATTTCCACAACAGAGAGCTTGATAGCTAAAGGTTCTAGCTCCTGTCCTACTTTAGGGGATTCTTGGAACCTTGCATGTTGAGAGCGTAGTGCTCTTGATGGATCGTATGGAACTACAAGCTCTTTCAGATAGGTAGGTGGCTGGCCATGAAGGGCTTTCTAAGGGAAGAGTATTTTAAAATCTAGTCTAGCTTATACAGGGAGCTAGTGCAGTGATAAGCTTACCTGATGACACATTCTGAAAATGGCATGAAACTGATGTCCAAGTATTGTTTGTTACAATCACATACCCCATATCCTAAGATGACGATTAACTTAAAGTGATTCCTTCCATTTTTCTGACCCGGCTGCAGACATAGGTTAATTGTTTGTGTCCATAGTGCCGCAGGTGCTGTACATGTATGAAATTCCCAAAATGCACTTCATGACAAAATTTCCAAAAAGGCCCAAGCGAAGTTTCAGTTTGAAATGTTACTCCATCACAAACACACTTCTTATGATGGTGTACTCTTCAAAATTCTTAACCATGAGGGAAGTGATTGAGGAGTGTTGGCACAGGAAGACTAATGGATTAGTAATAAATAGACTATCACTGGTAAAAAGTCAAAAAATGCATAGGTGCAGCGTTCCAAATGCCACAGGAACTGGTGTGACATACAATGACAATTCTTGAGATAAATCTACAAGTTTACAAAGTATCTGAAAAGTTTTTGAGAATGGCACTGTTTATGTAATACATGTAATATGATGTATGAGTCATGTATTAGTATTAGCATCTGTTTTCAGTTCAGTCTTAGTAGTTTTCCAATGGCTATTCTAAAATAATAACGCCAAATAAATTTGGAAATTGTCAACCCACTCCCTGCAGCAGGATTAAATAAATGAAATCTCAACTGTATCAAATGGCAGATGGGTGAGCTAAGAAATATAGTGCTACAGGAGTAACCATGCGGTCTGGACAGTATGTACTGTATGTTTGTTCAGGGCTCTAGTCAGGTGGCAACACTGCCCTGTGAAGAAGCGGGTAATCAACATTCCCTCCCACTGATCTAATGCGGTGGCCGTGATGATCAGTTTTGGTAAAAACTATGGACTGAATTTCAAATTCTGAAATCAATTGAATTACCATTAGTAATTCTGTAAAATTTAATATGTAAAATGAAATTGCATCAATATAGTATGAGCATATTACTTTCTTTTATGGATGTGACTAATAACATTGCAATAGTGCTAGTTGCAATGTCTGTAAAATGATCATTGGAATGGAAGCACGTGATATGCTGTAACGTCTTTCACTGCAAAATTTGCACTATTTTCCACTTCCATCCCTTTTCCACAGCAGGCCATGCCTGACTGCTCCAGTCAGCCATGGCCAGCAATTTGTTACCTCCTTCAAGGGCTGTTCCAGCGCTGGTGGTGATGCAGAGTCATTGATTTGTCCAATTGGCTGGGCTGCAATGGGACGGTCACTGATCCTTTGCAGCACACACCAGTCTGAGATGACACATTATCGGATCGAATAGGTAACCATTTTCACCCATTTCCTCAGAATTGCTATCCACAGTTTGCTTCGTGAACACTTGTTTTCCATTCAGTGATGCTCATTGACTGGCACTTGTCATTTTGTGCTGGCAGTGGCTACTCCCCATAGATTCTGCCCTCACATGTATGGCAATTTTTTAAACTGGATTTGTACCTCTATTTCTTATAAGTAATACACAAGGCACAATTTATGTTACTGTCTGTTGACTTCTAGAGTAAGACTTCTCAAGCAGTGAAAAAGATGGTGTCACCTCTTTTAGTGACAGCTGTCAGTTTCCTTTCAGGGGTAGGCATGAGCCCTCTGACCTTTTTGTTGTCGTTAAAGTCAGGGTCAATCAGGATGAGTGAAAAACAATTTCTTTCATTCATTCATTCATTCATTCATTCATTCATTCTTCTTACAAACCAGCTTTAAAACAATTTTTAAAAATCCCTAATTTGCGTCCCATTTCCATTTTTTACCTGTTTCTTTTACTTCCACATGTACCGCATCTGAGTCAGCACCATTTTTTTTTCTTCACTGCTCTACCTCCTGTAGCTCACTCCTCCATTCTTACCTTCATTTGACCTTTAATTTTTTTTCTTTCCTCTCCATCAGCTGCCCTCCCTACCTACTCCCTGTCCATCATTCAGATCCGCCTGTGCTTTTCTTGTCCTCTCCCTCCCTCTATCGCTTGCTTGCTCCTCCAGTGATCAAGGCTGGGTCTTAGCTTGACTTTGCAATCGAAAGCTCTCTCAACACTGCTTGGTGGCAGGGAGAAATCCAAATGGACTCTGTCAACACAGAATCATGTATACACAGGCTGAATGTATAACTACGCACACCGTTCATAAGTACCTCTGCTCCATTACAAGGTTGTTGTTTTTTTATTATGTTCTTTGTGCATTCCTTGTCCTCTGTGTTCATGAGAACTCTCCTATCATCTGGTTCTTTTCTGTCTTTGTTAAAATGACATTTGTTGTTCTTTCTGAGGTTGGTCAGACCCCTACACCTTCCTATTGAGCCGCTATCATGAATTTTTTATAAATGCTTACTTGTGCAAGTGTGTGTGTGGGGGCCCTCAGCTGCATCAATAGCCATTAGTGCAGCAGCCAGGATAATTGTGCCACAGTGGCTTCAGTGCAGGGGAAAAAAACACATTGTCTGACAATACTGCAGAGGGCAATATGAGGGGATTGATGGTTTGAGGACATGGTGGGGGAAGAGCAGTACATGATACGCTTTCCCACAGAGTATTTCTAAGAACTATTCATCTCAAATTTGGTTCTAGGAAGTACTCTCCCCAAAGGTTTTTTTTTTTTTTTGTTTAGCATTCCCATAGGCAGCAGGAACCATTGTACGGAGCGTTGTGATGCAATCTTATTCTGCATTTTCCAAAGCGATTTTATCATGACACAACTTTCACACGAGCACAGTGATGTAAAATGAACTTTATGTATGCTAATAATGTAAGTTCACATGAGGGACCCCAGAGAATAATGTATAATACAAATGCCACGGGGTCCAAGACTATCTCCGTAAAGTGTTTTGTGCTGCCCATGTCAAAAACAGCGCAAACGTGGATTTAAAGTCATATATCCCCGAATCAGTGATGAACAACAGAACGATTGTATCCGCACTATGCTGTCTTCTCTTCCTCTGATCATGGACCAGACATGTGTTCATTCTCTTCTGAGAAGTTCACACATCTGCTGATACAAGAGGGTGGAAATACTACAGATGACGCTCCCAATGGGACAGCTGAAAGACCAAATGAAGTGTGTGTTATTGTTAGGTAATAATTGTTGTTTGTAGATCTAATGTACAAGCTGATGTATACTGTTGTAGAAAAGCAATAGGGCTTATGTCTACAATCTTATCACAGTGACTCACTGTCTTGTCTGGCTGCACCCTGTGTGGCAGCGGCTGACTTGGCTCCTGATACACGTTTGGATATGGGAATAAAAAAGTGACTTTTACCATGTGGAACTGTGAAAAAAACTTACGATTGTCAGGGTTTACTAAGTTTAGGTGAGTTCGGATGTCTGAGCTACACAGACTTAGATACGCAGACCACACTTCACAGCCTGGAAATACTTTGTCCGTTGGAGCTGTTAGATCGGGAGGCCCACGTAGCAGCGGAGTCTCCTGCCACCACAGGCTGCCCACAATGACACAGGAAGCGAAAGGGTGCGAGAGGAGACGGAAGCGCGGTTGTCGCGGAGGAAAGGTGGCTAAGCTAAGTGCTAAACCCCTTCGTGCGCCGCTACCATCAGTTCTCCTCACCAACGTCCGCTTCGTGGAATGCCAAATGGACTACATAAGGCTGGACATTAATGCCAGTAAGGAGACCAAAAACTGCTGCGTTCTCATTTTTGCCAAGACGTGGTTAAACTCATCTGTTCCCTACAACGTCATTAGCTTGAACAGGCTAACGATGCTCCATATGGACCGAAGTAAGGCCCTCTACGGTAAAACACGAGGGGTGCATTGTGCATTTATACCAATAATAGCTGGTGTAATAATGCTACTGTCGTCTCCAGTCACTGCTCCTGGGACATAGTTTATGATTGTGAGATGTAGGCCGTTTTACCTGCCTCGTGAGTTTACAGCTGTCATTCTGATGGCTGAGTATATCCCACCCAGCACTAATACCAAGCTAGCGCTAAGTACTCTGCAGGTCGTTGATGGAATTATACAATGTTCACATCCGGATGGAGTTTTCATTGTTGCTGGGGATTTTAACCAGAACATGAAGACAGTCCTTCTTAATTTCCACCAACATGTGAGCTTTGCAACCTGGAGGGATCACACACTGGACCTGATGTATACCAACGTCAAAGGAGCCTTCCATGCAGTCCCTCGCCCCTATCTAGGCTCTTCAGACCACCTCAGTCCTGCTGATTTCATCATACCGGCCCCTGCTCATCAGAGAGAAACCTGCTGTGAGGAAGGTGAGGGTCCTGACGGAGCCATGGATGCATTACAAGGTTGCTTTGAATGCACTGTCTGGGACATGTTCAGGAACGCTGCAACGAACGGTCAGCACACGGACGTGGAGGAGTACCCCACATCTGTGTCTGACTTTATCCAGTGGTGCTTGGACCAGGTCACATCTACAAAGACATTTATCACATGGGCAAACCAGAAATGTTGGATGAATTAGGAGGTGCAACAACACCTCCAAGGTCATCACCCTGCACACCGGCTCCCCCCAGGGCTGCGTCCTGAGCCCCCTGCTGTTCACCCTGACGACCCATGACTGTCGTCCCAGGTATAACACCAACCACATAGTAAAGTCTGTGGACGACACTACAGTCGTGAGCCTCATTCGGGACAACAGCAAGCTGGCCTACAGGGAGGAGGTACAACACCTGGTTGACTGGTGTAAGAGCAACAACCTGTTCCTGAACATCGATAAGACTAAGGAGATTATCGTTGACTTCAGGAGATCTCGGCCCAGTCACCCCCCACTCTTCATCAATGACACTGCAGTGGAGGTTTTCAGTCGCACCAGGTTCCTGGGGGTGCACATCACTGACAACCTCGACTGGTGAAGAAAGACCAGGAGCGCCTGTGCGTCCTGCGGTGGATGACAAGGGTGTCCCTTTCCCCTCCCATCCTCACTACCTTCTATTTCTATTTTCTTGTAATGAGCACACTTTTATGTATTTAGTATGAAATCCACTGTTTTGCTAACTTTTATGAACTTTTATAACTATTGCAATGCAACAAAAGCAATGTTTAATGAACTGTTACAAATTAAAGTATTCTAATATTAGTTATAACATTAAAAAGCCCATATTCCATTATTTGGCTACTTTCAGATTGTTAAATAAATTGTTAAATTGTAAAATTCATGTATATGACATTTGATTAAAATGTGTTTACGTACACTATCTTTGTTGTTTTCTGATAATGAAAATCTTTACTTCCTAATGTCAGCCTTTGTCTCAAAATCCTCTAATATTGTAGTGATGCTCTGCTCAACAGTGCGAAGAACAGATCCAGAATTCTGAAGTATAGAAAAAATGACATTTTAATTTCATTTTCACTAAAAAACTCATGTTCTTTTATTTCTCTCTAACTGTTCAATTCAATTGCACTTGCTGTGGTGAGCAATGGGTTAAGCAGTGTTTGGTTGTGCTCAATCCCATGTCATCAGCTTGTCTGTAGATCACTTCCTGAATGGTTCCTAAAATAGCAGCAGCAACGATCACAAACCAAGGAAACACGCCAGCTGCCCTTTTCAAAAACCCCACTCACTTTCTGCCCTCCCTTCATGTGTTTGGCTGACGGGTATACAACTACAAGAGTCTCATACCTGATGTTACTTATTACATAACCATTTTTTTTCTCTAACGACAAGACACCGTAAACTTTTGTGTTTTTGTATTTATGCTGTTTGTCAGTTGCCAAACGACATTTCATTGCCAGACTGTGTGCCTCTGTGCAATGACAGTAAAAGTAAGTCAAACTCTGTAGTTCCACTCTGCAAGACATGTTTTATCATTAGACATTCGAGAAAATAAAATGTAGTATACACAACCTCCTTTTTTATTTCACTCATAATGAAATAACTAGTGACTAAAAAAAAAATGTAACACTCCATACATTTATACTTTATTCTTTGAGTATCCATTGTCTTATTTAGAAATGTCTATACTGTATGATCTGAGAAAAACATTTACTGTAGTTATGGTTGTTCACATTTTTTGTCCCTGGAACAAAAACTCTTCCCAAAATATTGTATGGCACCAGTATAGCATGCTTATTCTAAAAGTTGGGCTGAAAGATTGTTCATATGCCACTGTAGCCCAAATAGAAATATGGTAGTCGGTGATACTAAAGCACAGTAATGTCCGTATTGTAGAAATATGGTAGCACAATATTGCTATATATATATATGTATATATGTATATATATGTATATGTATGTATATATGTATATGTATATATGTGTATATGTATATATGTGTATATATATGTATATGTATGTATATATGTGTGTATATATATGTATATATATATGTATATGTATATGTATGTATATATGTATATGTATATGTATGTATGTATATATATGTATGTATATATGTATATATATATATATATGTATGTATATATATGTATATGTATATATATGTATATGTATATATATGTATATGTAT
>JAPTHA010000001.1:26901031-26916030 GCA_029814585.1 Gymnapogon annona
AACTGAGCTATCCAGCTGTTTCCATGAGTACATCAAGGACAAGGCCCAAATAGATGAAGTGCTCAGTGAATATCTCAGACAATGGCAAGCAGATGAGGAGGTAATGGAGGAGGGACCATCATGGGAGGACAAGGCCCTACATGGGATATACCATCGTAACACATCTGTGAAGTGGTTGATCTCAAGAAGTTCTATCTATGGCTAGAGAGGGCTGGCCTACAGGACAGCACAGAGGCACTCATCATAGCTGCATAGGAGCAGGCTGTGAGCACCAGAGCCATAGAGGCCCAATATTCCACACTGGACACGACCCAAGGTGTAGATTGTTGAAAGAGGAACCTTGGACAATCCAGCACACGACTGCAGGGTGTAAGATGCTGGCAGGGAAAACTTACATGGAGTGCCATAAGCAAGTGGCTGGCATAGTGTACAGCAGAGGTGGTCAACCAGTCAGAGTCTAAGAGCCACAGTTTTTACTGTGTTACCATGAAGAGTCACATCACACAAATGGGCACACATTAATTACCCCAATCCCTTCCCCTTACTCTGTCGCTCTGTTTTACACACAGGGACCTCTGCTCTGCCAAATTTACTGTAAATGACCCACACCATCAACATGATAATGACAAAAACTGACTCCCACAGAACTTAAGTCATTTTCAGCAATGAACACTGTGTGCACTGTCTCACAAACAAGCTCTCAGTTCACAGTTCAGTTAATCTCTACAAACAACATTTTTTTTTTACAACTGAACACTTTCAAAGTGCTGACTTTCTCAACCAAAGTGCACACTTTCTCAATCAAAGTGCACACTTGTAGAATTTTGAGAAAAAAAACACTTAATACTTTTCAACTTAAATTAAATTTAATTGCATAACATCAATAAAACAGGGATACTATTCAGGTTTGGTGCAAATATTTAGAAAGTCCTAAGAGCATCCACAATATGAATAATAATAAGGTGTTCAAACAACACAAAACAGGGCAATATACATATTATAATGATATACAGAATATAAAAACACAACAGAAAAGGTTGCAGAGCTCAAAGTCAGTCCCACTGACAGCAAATGTTTTTCAGTGAGTGAAGGTGAAGGTTCCAAACGCTGCAGCAGCTTCCACAAGCCTCCAAAAGTATTTTCTCAGTGTTTCTGTACAGATGTAAAAGCAGAGTAGTATTTACCTATCACAGTACAGATGAAACACAGTAGATTTATCTATTACTGTACAGATGGAGCTACAGCAGACTGCTTGATGTGTTTAACATAAATTATTTTGTTATGATTATGCGTTACTAAAATGAACGAGGTTACCCAACAATTTTATAGTTCCAGCAGCTATAACAACATTAGCATTACTAGTTAACTGCTTTATTTACATTTATCTCTCTAGCTAGCATTCTGAACATTACAAAAGAGGACATACCACTGTACTCTGACCTCTTGTTTTTTTCTGTATTCAGTCAATTTTTATTTTCAAGGCAGAGCACGAGGAGAAAGGATGCTTGTTGGTGCTCTAAATACTAACTATTATTTTATTTGTCATTTTCTTTTATTTCTTTTCTGGAGGCTTGAAGCAGCGCCCCCTGCGGCATAGGCGACCGCCTAATTCGCCTATGCCAAGAGCTGACTATGCACGTATGCACATACTGTATAAAACACACAAACACAAAATTCGACATGAACCTAAGAGCCATACAAAAACCAGGCTGGCCAGGCCTGGTGTACAGGAACATCTGTGCGGCATATGGGCTGGAAGCCCCAAAGTGGGAAACGCCTCCAAAGGTGGTAGAGAATGACCAAGCCAAGATCCTGTGGGACTTCCAGATTCAGACTGACCGGATGGCAATGCATCAGTACAGTGACCCCCAAACTGGAGGAGTGACTAAAATGGATCCCTGGAACAACCTCAGACATCTCATTCCAGTGCAGCGCTTGGAACAGCAAAGATACTACGGAGGATCCTCAAGCTCCCTGGCCTCCAGCCTGGAGGAACAAACACCACCCGAGGAGGGTGAGACAGATATATATATATATATATATATATATTTTTTTTTAATATAGATATTTTTCCACAAATATGTATTAAATTATTCCCCATGGTCTATACTCTTCATTTCATAGCTTTCCTAAATTGGTTGCTCAGCTTCGGCCGCGTTTATGTTAGAGTTTTTATCCAATCATTATTCACTATCATGTGTTACCAGTGTCCAAAATCTGCCTCCACAACTCTGTTGTACTTGACTTAATGTTCAGGTGATGCAGTTGTATGTGTTTTGGTCTAAATGCATCATGTGTAGAGCCATGGTTTAGAATTATGGTTTTAAGAGGTGGATTATGTCAGGTCGGACATCACTGCAGGCCCAGGTCTGAAATCCATGGCCCGCCACTGATATCTATATAATAATATATACAATGTACAGTATATAATATACACATTTGTAACAACCTCCAAATCTGTAACTTTCACACACTTTGTTGTCCCCATTTCCACACAGCGGTTAGCATTTACACTTTACACATGAAGATCCTTCACTGGCTTAATTTAGTGCTGGAAACATATTTTCTAGAAGTACACTTTTCAACAAGTTTTTAGATTGGTTCACTATCCTACATGAAATTTTCTGTAAAATGTGTTTGTTATTTTGTTGCTGGCCAAAACATGAAATTTCACCTGTACCATGACAAATGTAAACAGTAATTAGTTTGAAGTTTACCAAATTACAAATTTAAACAATATAAATAATTTAAATATTACAAAACACACAAACCTATAATAAAAAATATAAAACTAAATATTAGTACAATCAATTATTAATGAGTTAATATGACTATTAATTCAATATTAATGCCCCATTAGGACTTTTTCCGGTGCAAAGTGACTGAATACAATCAGACTACTTTGCCTGCAATTTACTTTGTATAAAACTGACAAAATGAGAGGAGAAAAATATACAATTAGCATATTGAGCTAAAGAATGAGAGGCCATTCCTTTAAAATAAATAAATAAATAAATAAATAAAAACTATGTATATTGAGGGGGGTCTATTCCTGATATATAGTTCCAAATTTCACTGGAAGAAAATACTTTGCCCTTTCCACTGATATATGGGACATTATGGCAGTAAAAGGCCCTAAAGTAGTTGTAGTTGTAGTAGTTGTATTGGACATCAGGTGTCCACAATATGTATGGGTCTGTTAAACACAAACAGCTCTGACACTGTGGCTCCTCCTACAGACTGGAGGGCTCTGCTATATGTTGGTGTTTTGCTTAATAGTTGGTTAATAATCCTTGTAGTAAAGACAAAGTAATACTGAACTGGTACAGTAATGATTCAGTGTCAAACATGGCATTTGTCATATATTGAAGGATTAACGTATCATGTAGCTTTGCAGTGAAAACCTACAAACCTATTCACTGATGACTAATTTCAGTATTGAAATACAATGTATGAATACATTGTTTGGGAAAATGGGCTTCAATTTCATTTCTGCTAATTGTCCATGTTTACAGCATTCATACATTTTTCCATCCTGTGTTTCCATTCCCTCTCATGTTTCCTTTGACTTAGGAATGTTGAAGTATATTTTCCGCACTCCGTTGCACTGACAAAACTTAACTTGGTGCAACAAATAAAGTGGAAGAAAGCAGGGTGTTTGGAGCTTTCTGTCCTTTCATCTTTCTACTCCTTTGATAAATTACCTCTAATCCATCCCTCTCTCTAAATTTCCCTCGGTCTCACCCTTAGTATTTGACTCTCTCTCTCTCTCTGTACCCAGCCAGCCACAGGAATGTATCTCGAGGAACGCCTGGCGAGACGAACTGGATCAAACGAGTTCAGAGCAGCACTGGAGCCCGGCTGTCTCTTGCTTGCTTGCATCCATTTGGTCTCTCTGTCTCTCCCCTCCCCCTATTCTTCCTCCTGCCCCTGTTCCCCTCCTATGTCCTATTCCGTGTTTTTCCTTCAACCCCCAGCCACCACCTCGACCACCCCTACCTCCCTGCTCTTCAAATCTCTCTCTGTCCTCGTGCTTTCCTGCTAAACCTCCTTTTTCTTTTCCCCTTTTTCTACTCCCTCTCTTCTTCTCTATCATCACTTTCTCCTCTCTTCTCTATTTCTTTGGCACGATTGCAAGACTAAGGGCTCTTTTGAATGCCTTTGTGTGTCAGATGTAAACCTTGAGGGAGGGGATTATGTGAATGTTTGCCCTGTGTGTTTGTTCACCGCTGCATATATGTTTGCATGCACGGATTAGAGCCTTCTGCCCAAAGCTTTAGCTATAAGTGAGAGAAATACAATTTTATACAAATACACGCACACCTTACAAGCCATGCTACTGCATTTCCGCCCTGTCTGTCAGTCACTTAAATGGCACACCTAATTAGCTTACAATACCCTTATCACCGTTTGCCCCATCTTCCCTTATTGTCTACTAGCCTGTTTGTTACTCTTCAGAATAGGCTGGGAAGCATGAGGATGGCTTAATATACAAGTATGTGTATGTGCAGTCGCACAGGGGTGGGAACAGAATCAGGTCTCCCCCAAGGGGCACTTGCACAGGGATTCACTCCCACCTTTGTTTGAGGGACAACAGAGAGCTTCACATGCATACTTGTAAATAGCTATGTGTTCAGAAGGGCAGTGTTCTAATAATCACTGCTTTTATATCAGGAGCTCATGTGCATATGTACAGACAGATAATTAGCATCTCATTTGTGTGTTAGACTTGTGACTCCTAACAGATTTCAAGGTCAAAGATCTTCTGGTCTTCACGTGAGTCCCACAGACTGCTTATTAGAGAGCATGGCTTGTTGTCAAATTATATGGACTTCTGTAGGACACTTACTGTTGGGATGGTTCCAGTAGCACTCACTGGAAAGGCAGTTTTCAGTTTTAGATGTTATTAATACACAGTAAATTACATATGAAGACCAGCATCACCATTTTAAACAGTGGTCTCATCTGCACATGGATAGAAGTACAACATTCAGATTTCTGAACATAGATTAGATTAGAAGACTTTATTTGTCCCACTCGGGAAAATTTTAGATCACAGCAGCTAAATACAAAAAGTAGAAAACAGAGAAGACAGATATACAGTGAACCCTCACTATAGCGCGGCTCATCTTTCACGGCTTCGGTGCTTCACAGATTTTTTTAGTGCAGTTTTTTTTATGCTTTTTTTAATGTCGATCTTGATCGACACCACCTGAAATGAACTCAAACACACCAGACAGTCAAGCCTCCCTCAACCTTCCATTGCTCTACCGGCAATGGAAGTCCTGAGTTACACAATGAAATAAACTTGCAACACCACACAATCTCCGCGCCTCGTCTCTCTAACTGTGGCAACGTGAGCCGCCCAGTTAGTAAACGGCTAAAGTGAGCCGCCGTCTGAAATCGAATTGCGCTGGAGGTGGAGTTTTTACAGTTAGAGAGAGAGAGAGAGAGAGAGACGGTCATACCGTAATAACTGGCTTTAGCACGTTCTCTGTACAGTTCGCCAAATTTAAGTTTGCAAATGTTCTCCATGACAAAACCCACAATGTCGACGAAACGTGCTGCACCGGCAAAGGCACCTGAGGACATGCCTAAAAGGAAGAGGAAGATGCTAATGCAGAAAAAGTTAAACTTATGGACAATGCTGACTGAAGGTAGAAGCTGTGCGGCTCTTGATTTTGATTGATGTAAAATATGTGTCATACTGTGTAGAGTATTGTGCAAGACTTGACACCTTTGTTTTTTTCAGGATTACAAGGAGTATAACGTAATAAAGTTAAAATTGTAAGTTATTCATAACTTGCAATACAACACAGATTTAAGTAATTCAATTTTTTAAACTGAACAATCTTCCATGTTCCAGTTTGATCTTGATGCAGAGGCTGAGATATATGGCCAGTTAAACCTTCTTGAAATCATAAACCTAAAAATTCAGTGCACTGTTATTGTTCAAAAT
The DNA here is from genome assembly GCA_029814585.1 of Gymnapogon annona. NCBI lineage: Eukaryota > Metazoa > Chordata > Actinopteri > Kurtiformes > Apogonidae > Gymnapogon > Gymnapogon annona. Next base: position 26,906,991 of record JAPTHA010000001.1, read on the forward strand.
AGTATACAAAATGCCTTAGTCATTTTATATAAACTATTTATTCAGTAATTTACAGTTACTAAGTGTCATATTTTCTTGATGTAAATCATTATCTGGATATGAAATTACATCTATTAGGATATGACTGGTTGGGCATATTGCACAGCTTCTTACACACATACACACACCCACACACACAGAGTATCAAGATCAAACTGTGTGTTGTCTAGCCAATTACTATTAAACCAACAGTAGGATGTAAGCTGCAGCTGGTCATGCACGATTTCAACCATAACTAAAAGCGAGGATGGAGAGTGCAGATCCACTGAATGAGAGTCCTGTTCTAATGTTCATTCACATGAATAAGTGGTAGTTAAGAAAGCGACACTGTGGATAGGAGGGCAGCCAGGAAGTTGGGGGGGCACAGACAAACTTATTTTTTGCATCAACGATTCCTCAGGACCCCCTGATCTAGCATTCTGGAACAAAGCCTATTGCCCATGTTCATTTGTGTTGGCATTGTCTGTCTGCGTGCTTGTGTATGTATATGTGGATATTGTGTTCTGTAGCATGTGTGTGACATGCAGATGTTTATGGCCCGAGGGTATGAGGCGAGAGAGAGTAGGAGGAGAAAAAGAAAAAGGGGGAAAAAAAACTACAGATGGGGAGGGATGACTAGTGAGCAAGAGCAAGGAGAAAAAGAGAGAGAGAGACAGGGACAGGAGTATGTAATCATTGAGATGTTGAAAGCCAGCCGCAGGCAGTCTGTGTGCTCTCTCTTTATTTCATCCCTCCTCCCACTACCGCCCCACCTCTCTCTCCCTCTCTTCTTTTCGAACCTGGAGAGCAGATAAAAGCCTTCTGAGTCCTGTGGACAATGGCCATCACAGTTTGCTGCAGTCAGCATCGCCTACCTGCTTCCTCACTTATACGTAGCACAGGACAGCATCCCCGGTACCAAGTGTAAGTTAGCGCCTCCCTACTTGCTGTCTGTGCAGTGTTCCCTCGTTTGGCTTTGAGTCTTGTGTCACCACCAGCCTCGCAACTTCTTTGTTCATACTTCACATTATGACATGACCCATCCTATTATGCTCTTAGAATGGAATTTTGTGTTTTAGTCTCTTTCATTGTTATTGTTGCAATAACAACAATAGGTGTAAAATGTATTTGGGTCATTGACAGTTGGATTTCCAAGAGGGCAATTTTTAAATGCTAAAATAAGGATATATTTGGCCATTGTTCAAACCATTGGAATATATTGTACATGTGCATTTAATCAAAAACCAAAATTTAGATGATTTTAGTGTTTTTAAAAGTGATTAATACAACATAACCTTTAAAATAGTCATTTGGGTAATCGTAATTTATCAAAATGAATATTTTTTTTAACATTACTAATAGTTTAACAAGTATCACTAATTAAATAAACTGTTTAAGAAGTACAGGCTTGTGTGTTTTCATTTTTTGTCATCCATGATTTTATAAATTAATTCTATGATGGATGGATAGCTCAGTTGGTAAGGCACCGGGCTGGTGCATAGGGGACCCGGGATCAATTCCCTCGATGAGTGTCCAGTGGGTTGTGTCAGGAAGGGCATCCAACGTAAAAACTCCTGCCAAATCAAATCTGAATTAGATTTGCTGTGGCGACCCTGGAAGGGAAAAAGTTGAAAGAAATCATCATCATTCTATGATGGGCGTGTCTCCCTTGTTATGCTGTTTCAGTGGTCATTTTTAGTTTAAAACCTATAATTCTGATTTAAAATGTGTGCAATCAATTAATCAGTACTTTATTTATCCACATAGGGAAATTTCCATGCCCAGCAGCCCACATGAAATAAAGAGAAACCCATAAAAAATACATAAATATACTGGTAAACTATGAGGAGTTGTATAGTCTGATGGCAGAGGGGATGAAGGATCACCTGAAGATTAGATATACCTTTAATAGCCCCACAAGCGGAAATTCCAGATATAGCAGCAGAATACAAAGAGTAGAAAAAACGGAGTAGAACAGATATACAACAATTGAATTCTTGTAAAATGTAGACAACATAGACAGAATACATGATTGAAGTCCCAGAGATAATAACGAGGGGATGTGATGCATTGTCCGTAGCTGAGAGACGGTAGTGTGAATTCTTCACAGGCCACTGTAGTGTAGCGGAAACATCAACTGCTAACAGCTAACCGCTAGCAGTTCAAATGTACAATGTTCATAACCGCAACAAGCCGTAGCTCATTCACACACAACGCCAGTCCCCATCCTCTCCTTCGCCACTCTCCCCCTTCTTCTGTCCGCTCTCACCAAGTAGAAAACCAACCAAAAAACCAAAGAGTCCAGTGAAGTCTTTGAGCCATAAATCCTTCACAGCCGGGGCTGCTCAGCTTGTACACCCACTGCAAGTCTGGTCCGCAGTAGCTGTTTGGTCTCCATCACGTTGGTAGATCGGTTGGTAGATCAGCCGCTACACACCCGAACCGATGGAAACCCCGGTTGTACCATCCCCTCCGCATCCCGGTACAGAATGCCAGCACTGCAAACCACTGCATTGATGCCGTAGTTACCTGAGAAACATGGGTCGCTCTCCGGGAGTCCCAACTGTAGACACAGACGGGCTCACAAGGATCCCACGTTGGTGTTGAAGAGGTCCATGAGAGTAGCAAACAGTCTACTACCCTCTCAAAACTTCAAAAATTACACACGTCCATGTTATACAAGAGTCCATTAACACAACCACAAGAGACGAGGCAGAAAAACTTAAAATAGGAAAAAAGTTAGGAGCTGCTGTACTAGGCTGCCTGCTATGGCACCATCTTGATGATGTCTGAAGCACTCCGTCCTGCAGTGCAGTGATACCAGATGGTTGCTGTGGCCACTCTTTTGTCTGCAAGTGGTACTATACAACAGATGGTCAGGATTGGCCAGGATGCTTTGCATTTTGCTTTGTATTTGTCTGTTCACGACCATCCCCATATTGTCCAGTTCTCTTCCCACCACTGAATCAGTTCTCTTAATAAGTTTGTCCAGTCGCCTCCTGTCCTTGTCCATCTGGTTTCCCCCCCAGCAGACAGCAGTATACAGCAGAGCACTCCCCACAACTGACTTAGCATGGCACTGTAAACATTCAACAAGTGCAGCCTACAGTGGAAGTGAAGTTGACTTTGGCGCTTCTTGCAAACACAGTCGTGTTGAAAGACCAGTCTAGCTTATCATCCAGGTGGACACACTGATAGTGGTACTGGGACACCACCTCAATGTCAACGCAATCTGTGTTGATGGGCAGTGGGGGGTCTTGGACTGATGGGGTCTATGACATATCCTTGGTCTTGGTGGTATTTAGGAGGAGGTGGTTCATAACACTCCACTGATCAAAGCTCCCTATATACCCCCTCACCATCCCTCCTGATGTATGTCATAATCACCATGCCGCCGAGTACTTATGTTACAGTAAATTGATACTGAAAGTCTGACTTGTACCACGTAAAGAGGAGTGGTGCCAGTACTGCCCCCTATGGAGCTTGCTCAGCACTGCTCAGGACTCTCTCCAGCACACAGTTGTCAAGCATGACGTACTGTGGTCATGTCATCAGGTAGTCTGAGACCCAGGTGGTGAGGTTGGTGTGCACCCCCATCTTTTCAGTTTGACTTAGAAACATGTAACCTTGAAACATGTACAGAACTGTGTCTTTCACTCCAATATTCTCATGGTAGGCAAGTTGAATGTTGTCTAGGGCATGTTCCATCTCAGACCTCAGGTAGTGGAGTAGCAGCTACTCCAGTGCCTTCATAACGTGATGTTAAAGCCACCTGTCTGTAGGCATTCATCGTGACCAGGCAACCTATTTTGGGGCCCGTCCAAGAGTGGAAGTTTTCCACAGGACCCCATACCTTGCCCTCCTGAAGGCTGTCCATTCAATGACGTAAAAACATTGTGTGAAGAATACTGAAAATAGCTACATCCTGGCCCGAGGGGTGTTAGTGTGTTTATCATGTTTTTCATGTTTACATTTCTCTCATAAGATTGTACAACAATCAAAAATAAATAATAAAAAACAATTATAGTAATAATGGTAATAGACTGACTGGTGTCAGCGAAACCACCTCCTGATCATGCCAGTAAGACTAAGGAGCTGGTTATGAACCTTCATCGGCGCCCCCACACCCTCCCATCACCGGTGAACATCCAGGGAAGGGACATAGAGAGGGTGAAGTCTTATAAGTACCTGGGTGTTCACCTTAATGACAAACTGGACTGGACTGATAACACCAATGCCCCCTACAAAAAAGGGCAGAGCAGACTGTATCTGCTCAGACGGCTGAGGTCCTTTGGGGTGCAGGGAGCGCCCCTGAGGATCTACTATAACTCTGTTGTGGCACCTGTCATATTGTATGGTGTGATTTGTTGGGGGAGCAGCATCACAGCAGCTGACAGGAATAGGCTGGACAAACTGATACAGAAGGCCATCATGGGATGCCCTCTGGAACCTGTGGAGGAGGTGGAGAGGAGGAGGCTGAAGGCCAAGCTGGCCTCCATCCTGTATCCGTCAACTGCCTCGGGAGTCCTATGGGCCAGTAATGCCCGATAGGACTCCTTCAGCCTGACGGCAACCCTTACTTCCGGTTTCCACCACCCGGTTCGGGGATTGCCACCGCGACAGGCACCAGAGACCCTGTGCCCACAGGTCCGAGCAGAAGCTTCGACAATGGAGGTGGAGAACATGTTCCATTCGGACTCAATGTCTCCAGCCTCCCCAGGGATCTGTGAGAAGTTCTCCCGGATGTGGGAGTTAAAGGCTGCATGGACAAGGGGATTCAGCCAGTCATTCCCAACAGACCCTCACAACACGTTTGGCCCTGCCGGTTCTCTCTGGCTTCTTCCTCGGCCAGCGCATCCAACTAACCACCAGGTAGTGATCGGTGGACAGCTCAGCCCCTCTCTTCACGTAAGTGTCCAAGACACATGGCCGGAGATCAGCTGAAATGAGGACCTACGGCCTAGGGTGTCCTGGTGCCATGTGCACTTGTGGACACACCTGTGCTCGAACATGGCGTTCATACTCCGACTAGCACAGAAGTCCATTAATGACACACCATTCGGGTTCAGATCAGCGAGACCATTCCTCCCAGTCACCCCCTCCAAGTCTCGCTGTCGTCACCCACATGGGCATTGTAGTCCCCCAGCAGAACAATGGAGTCGCCAGAGTCTGGTACTCTGCACCACTGTTTGGCCCATAGGCCGCCACAATGGACAGAACCCTGTCCCCCACCCGAAGGCGAAGGCCGGGGTAAACTCCAACACCTGGCGACCGAGCTGTGGGGCAATAAGTAAGCCCACACCCGCCCGCCGTCTCTCACCATGGGAAACTCCAGAACAGTGGAGAGTTCAGCCCCTCTCGAGGAGCTGGGTTCCAGAGCCCAAGCTGTGCATGGAGGTGAGTCTGACTATCTAGCCGGTACCTCTCAACCTCCCGCACAAGTTCAGGCTCCTTCACCCCCAGCGAGGTGACATTCCATGTTCCAAAACCAGAGTTGGTGTCCGGGGATCGGGCTGCCGAGGCACCTGCCGTTGACTGCTGCCCAGTGCACAATGCATCCGGCCCCTACGATGGCCTCTGTGGGTGGTGGGCCCACAGGAGGAGGAGGAAGAGGGGCCCACGTCGTCCCTTCGGGCTGGGCCCGGCCAGGCCCCGGGAGCAAAGACCCGGCCACCAGGCGCTCGCTTCGGAGCCCCGACCCTTGGCTTTGCTCCAGGGTGGGGCCCTGGCTCCGCCTTGCCGGGTGACATCACTCTTCTTTCCATGTTCTTTTCCATAGAGGCTTCTGAACTGCCTTTTGTCTGACCCATCACCCAGAACCTGTTTGCCCTGGGTGACCCTACTGGGGGGCATGAAGCCCCCCGACAACATAGCTCCTGGGATCATCCGGGTACTCAAACTCCCCCACCACGATAAGGTTCAAGGGGGAGCCTTCAGGTAGGTATGCTATTGTACAAGGGCAGATGTATTTAGAAGCATGCACACTCATGAATATATATGCAACTAATTTTGATGATCACTTATTTATGCAATAAGTTTTCTTCCAGATATCACAGACACCTGGATTTTTGATAGTCGATGGAGATTTCAATTTCTGTGTAGACACTGTGCTGGATAGATCCTCTGATTAGACCTTGTTCTATTACTAAGTCAGCTAGAACAACTATTTTCTTTATGAGCGATTTAAACCTGATCGACGCATGGAGGCAATCGCAGGCCCAGGACAGGGGCTACTCATTCTGCTATTATCCTCACAGTTGTCACACTCAATAAGGTAATTTTCATGGAATTATAGATATCAAATACCTCCGAAAGTGCTTAGCGATCATTCTCCACTAGTCCTAACACTGGCTAGCCGCAGTAAGATTAATATGGATTATAAATTAGTCACTAAAGTGACTGCTAGAAGGCTGGATGCATGTCTCCCCATCCTGGTTAACCCTGACCAAACAGGGTTTATTACAAATAGGCTGTCTACTAATAACCTAAGGCGCCTGTTCAACATAATACACCTGGCTAACAACGATAAAAGACCAAGTGTGGCCATGTCACTTGATGCAGAGAAGGCCTTTGATATGGTTGAATGGTTGTATGTGATTAGCATCTTGAAAAAATTTGGATTTGGTGATGCATTTGTTGCCCTGATTAAAGCCCTGTACAGTTCCCCGCAGTTCCCCCCGAGAGGATTTGAAGAGATGGACGTGAACAGGATACTCTGTGTCATGACTCGAGCCATTTGGGGCGAGTATTGGCATTTCTTCAAGAGAAACTCATCCACCCGGCTTTGATTAATGCTGTTAAAGTAAAGATAAAAATAAAAACAGTCAATGGCCATTGTGTTATGCTATGCATACATTTATTCAAAGTAATTATTTGACCACGACTGAAACAACAGCTAGCATTGACATTTTCCTTTATAGTAGCAAAGGCATGTGTAACAAAACCTACAAATCTGCGTACTATGCTAGCTTTAGTAAACAGAAACATGCTAAATCTTACTTGGTGGTTTTCGAAGAGGACACAGTGGCTCCGGTGCTTGCGTTTCAAATGTTCATGCATCATTGTGGTGCTGCCGTGGTGCGCAAATTTGGTTTTGCACAGCTTAAATGTCAGGGATATATCAGGGTTGTTTTCAGTGAAATGTTCCCCCTCTTTTGAATGCTTGAGTCTCACTCTTATCTCTGTCTCAACTCCTTGCTGTTGTTCCGCCACATTTTAAATGTATAACTTCAGGGAGCACGTCTTCTTCTCCCGGGGGGGGGTTGAAGAGTGAAGGCAAGGACAAAAGACTGACCCCTGAAGTTCCTGTTAGACTGTGTGATGTATGAGAGCACCCACTGGGACTAAAATGACCAAATAATGCGGTCTGTTAATTAAAAATGTTAATGATTCGTTGACAATTTTTTATAATCAACGTTGTCGATTATGTCAACTAATCGTTGCAGCCCTAATGCTAACACTAGGCTAATGCTAATCTACCATAAATTAGCTTTATGGTAGCTATCACGTTTGTGATAGCTTTCGCTGCCTAGTTAAAGCTATAAATAGCAGGCAACTGTCTCTGAAAGAAATCATTTAAAATGGCACTCGAGATGAACAGTTATTACATTGTAACTACAAAGCAGATCACGATGGCCCAACAAATGCAACAGATGCTTACTGCAACAGAAAGTCCATATAACCCATTTGGATGTCCAGAGGCCATTTGTTTATGTTAAAAACATCTGTTATTTCCATGCATGTATTCCATCATTTTTCTTTTTCCCAGCCATTGTTAACACATTGTGTGCTTTGGTATATAACTGACACTAACTGTAGTGCAATATAATGACACCATGTAATGACTTCTTTCCATAGCACTATTTTTTAACAATTTGCTTTTAGTTATTTTGTCTTGGGTATTGGCGTATAACTTGATCTCAGCTGGAGTGACACTGTCCAGTCTGCTAACACTGTTGCATTGGAATACTATTTGGTGTTTGTTGGTGTTGGTTCAGGTTGAACCAACACATCAGCTTGATGTTAGCAGTCCTAGCCTGCAAGCAATAAAGCACACGAGAGTCTGACTGCTCAGTTTTTGTGGTGTGTCTGGATGTAGTGTGAAAATTATATGTGTGCACATGTGTTGGTACATTAGCAGATGTGTTTGGCTGTAAGTGATTAAAATGATAATATGATTTAACTCTGAAATGCATCTTCCTCAACTTTGGCAAATAGGGGTCGTCCATACTGGCACAGCTGTGGATGTACTTACGTCTGTGGCTGTGTGTAAGTTTACTTTACTTTTGAAATGATATTGTGAGGATCGTAACACCCATATCCCATTATGCATAAAGATGAATTGCATTTGCATGTGTCTATATATGAAGTTATGTATGTGTCTTAGGTCAGCGGTCCCCAACCTTTTTTGTGCCGCAGACCGGTTTAATGTCAGACAATATTTTCACGGACCGGCCTTTCAAGTGTGGCAGATAAAAACAACAAAACTATTTGATACGAGTGTATTTTCTAAATCTAATAATAAACGTGAACTCACTGTGTACTTGTATGCAACTTTATTAGCATTGTCCTCGTGACATCGCAAGTATATAACAGAGTAACCACCATGATTTTATCAGTTTTAACAGTGAAACTATGCGTCAGACTTCCTCTTTGTATCCATTTTCAAACCCTAAAACTGTTTTCAGTTGGTAGAGTCTGAGGTTATACGTGCTGGCGCTGGTTCCTCCTCCGTGCTTCATAATGTGCGGCGCATGCAGCGGTGTGACTGCACTGATGGGTTGCCAGATCCGTTTTTTTTCCGCTACATATTAAAGCGTGTTTAGGTAGGTTTTCTGCTGGAAGTCTCTATAGAAATCTGGCACCCGTTGAAGGAAGTTAAACTGCGAGAGCGGCGTTCACAAACGCCAGAATGAAGGCGTTCACATAACGTTGGTCACAGAAACAGGCTGCGTTCAGTTCACGTTGGACACAAATATGAACACGTTCATGAGGGAGCGTTCAGTCACAACAGATGTAACGG
>JAPTHA010000001.1:26917932-26935131 GCA_029814585.1 Gymnapogon annona
CCACCCCCCCCGCCTTTGTCCTATGTAGCTGGGATAGGCTCCAGCGACTCCGCCTGTCACACGGTAGATCCTGGTTCAATTCCCTGATTGGGACTCAGAAATTTTGGAATTTCCCGCTGCAGGAAAAGTAAACGTTTAATCATGAATGCTCATATATATTTGTAGCACACTTCACGTCATTCTGATAGTATGCTTATATAGTTCATTTACACTTATATCCTCTGTTTATATAATGATTTTATTTTTTTTCGGCTCCAGAGACATTTCTTTTTGTTTTTTTGGTCCAATATGGCTCTTTGAACATTTTAGGTTGTTGGCCCCTGGGTTAGTATTAGGCAAAACTGATGGATATTGTGCTTTGAATTTAGTACAATAACAATCCTTGATCACCGCACAAGGTGTTTTTACACTTCAGATGCAGAAAACTGACCAATAATTGAAATGTTTAGATAAATTTCAGTGGCCCGGTATATGACATATGTGTTAATTTTTATGTATTTTGAGGATTTTCTTGAGGGAAAAAAAATTCAGTCAAGCAAAAAAAATGCATGTTACCTCATTGACCCATATACCCACAAGAGCAGGCGTCTGCAACTCCGGTCCTGGAGAGCCATAGTACTGATCCCGGTAAGAGCGCCCAGTGGCATCCGGTACAAAAGCTCCTGCCAAATCAAATAAGCGAATTCGCTGTGGCAACCCCGGAAGGGAAAAAGATGAAAGAAATCATCATCCCAGTCTCACAACCTGTGTGGATGATACATCAGATACTTACAAGTAGTATCTCTTGCTAATCATATCAAACAGTTGAGATTGAGAGAGAGAGAGCGTAAAAACGCAATTCACTTGTTTTACTGCACGCCAAGGTTAAGACTAAGCTGTTAGCGTAACATGAGCGTGTCTCATGTAAACCAGTGTTTTTCCGGCTTCAGGACCCACCATCACCCTTTAATGACGAGCCATGACCCAAATCAAAGAAAAATGCCAACTTTTCAAGTTGATTTAACGCAACATTCAGTAACATTTGAGTAAGTGTACTTTTAATATGAGTAGTAGTAGTAGTATAAACAAAATTAACTTTTCTTCTGATGTCCGAGAAATTATTACGATAAATGATAATATTACTATTTTGATTCCCTCTTTTTAACTAATATAATAATATGCTGATTTTGATTTGATATACATTTAATAGTCCCGCGAGGGGAAATTTCAGATATTGGTATAATAATTCAAGTGCACCCTTTTAAAGATAAATAAATGGTTATTTCTTAAGAATATTCTAAATTGGAATTATATTATTAAAAAAGACATAGTAAATATCCAAAATAAATAATTAAAACAATCCAAATTTTTGTAAACGCTGACTTTTGGACGGTGTTAAAGGTGTGTGTGTCTACCTTTGACAATGTCGCGCTTATATTGGTTTTGCTTCACAAACGCCTCAGTGATGGTGGTCTGTCTGTTGGGGCCACGTTTAGCGCAAACTTTTTTCAAACAAATGCGACATACCAGCTCATTGAAGTTCTGTGGTCACTCCCATTTGTCTTGAATCCAAAGTGTTTCTCGTCAGCTGTTGATTTCAGCTTAGAAACATATTTAAATTCCTCCAAATTTCTCCCTCTGCTCCTCAAGGACCCTCATCCTGCACTCCTCGTGTGCCACGTGCCCCCCCCAGACAGAGTGACCGACAGGAGGTTTAACTCCTCATTCTGCTGAGGATGTTTCCGTAGGAGGCAGTCACCACAGATACAGCAAAGTAATTCATTATCCAGTGTCTTTAGTAAATAAAAATATATCATGCAATTAATTGATTTATTGATAATTGCGACAGGCCTCTACCTGCAACCCACTGAAAAGGGTTCTGCGACCCATTTTTGGGTAACGACCCACCAGTTGAGAACCGCTACTCTAAACCTTCAGCAGGCCAGTGCCTGTTAAACGTCTGTTATGTGTAGAGTAGTGTGAGTTCGACATGTGAAAAACTCAGCCACTCACCGCTACTAACACAGCTGTGAGCTTTGTGTTCTATGGTCTGAACATTACAGTGAAGATGAGACACTATTTAGTGTTTAAAAGTTGGTTTAGTCCCTAGTGATAGTAGTGACAACTGTGAGTAAAATTCAGGAGTTATTTATCTGAACAAAATCGTGGAACATTTAAATCTTGCATGAATTCATTAAAGCCCTATAATAGCTTGCTATAGTAACAGCAATAGCAAGCTATTATACTTATGTATCTTTTGTCATATTATTAATTAATAATGTAGTTTTGAATGATCGGCTCTCTGATATTGCATGGTAAAATATAACATTTAATAATGAAATCAACTTTAGGCTTACCAAATGTTTTTTTTCAAACCTTTGTTGCAGATCTAAAGTCTAAAAGTGCAGTATTTAAATCAGCTAACAACACCAGGGAGTCTGTGTGCAAACACTATTCAACTGTATAAGAGATGCCTCTGAGTCTCGGAACTCCATGCACTTCTGTAGCTATTTATTTTCTATTTGGTTAAATAAACATGCTTTAGGCACTTAAAATAAGTCAAATGTTTGTATCATTCAACATTTTTACACCAATTTTTACACTTATACTGCAAATGAATATCAGTGCCAAATATCAGTTATCAGCCTCCTTAACTTCTAATGATCGTATCCGTCCTGAAAAAGCCATATCGGTCAATCTTTATTATACATACACACATATTCATACATATATATGCATACCTGTGTGTGTGTGTGTGTGTGTATGTGTCAGAGAGAGAGAGAGTTTAAAGTATGTTGGACTGGCTCACACTTTAGTTACTCATCCTGTGGTGTTAAGCAGACACAATCAGTGTCTCAAACTTTCAGTGTTTTTGCTTCCATCAATAAATTCAGAATTATATCAAGAAGGTGAAACTTTTTTTTTTTAATTTTACAAGTGGGTGTGTATACAAAAAGCTGTCTGAATATGGGAGGGTGGTGCCTCACTTCACACCAGCTGGATAATTATGGGAGTTTATATAGGTGGGCTTTGAAAGTCAAGTCTGTTATTATCAACATGAGTCACTGACATTTAGGGAAAGCCTATAACAGACACATGGGGACACGCACCCACACCATCTGCATCTATACTGGTGAACTGAATTATTTAAAACCCAATACTTGCAGGACCACACACATACAAGAGCTGATGATGAAGCTGTGTCATGCCAGTGTTGAATAGATTAGACAAACCTTTATTTGTCCCACTCGGGGAAATTTCAGGTTACAGCAGCAGAATGATAGCACACAAGAGATTCTCAAAACTATAAATATAAAAGGAGAGGACAGTTGTGCAACAAGATTAAGAAAAAAGTAGGTTATTGAAGGGACGTTGACAGTTGGCTTGGCTGTCAACGTCCTCTTCCCCACCACCTTCACAGGTTCCAGAAGGCATCCCAGGACGGAGCTGGCCTTCTTTATCAGTTTGTCCACCCTCTTCCTGTCAGCTGCTGTGATGTTGCTCCCCCAGCTGACCACACCATAGAATTTGGCAGATGCCCCAACAGAGTTGTATAAGGTCCTCAGGAGTCCCCCCCGCACTCCAAAGGACCTCAGCCTCCTGAGCAGATACAGTCTGCTCTGCCCTTTTTTGTAAAGGGCATTGGTGTTATGAGTCCAGTCCAGTTTATTGTTCAGGTGAACACTCATGTCACCATCTCTAAGACGTCACCATCTCTATGTCCCTTCCCTGGATGTTCACTGGAGATGGGGTGCGTGGGGGCATTGACTGAGGTCTACAACCAGCTCTTTAGTCTTGCTGGCATTGATCAGGAGGTGGTTTCGCCAATACCAGTCCACAAAGTTCTGGATGAGTTCTCTGTATGATGTGTCGTCCCCATCTGTGATTAAGTCAACGATGGCACAGTCATCAGAGAACTTCTGTAGATGACAGGAGGGTGAGAAAAGTCAGAGGGTGGGAAAAGTCTGCAGTGTAGAGGGTGAAGAGGAACGGCGCCAGTACTGCTCCCTGTGGGGCTCCTACACTACAGAGAACAGTGTCCGACACACAGCCTGGGGCCCTTACATTCTGTGGGCGGTAGGTGAGGTAGTCCAAAATCCAATCAGTGAGGTAGTGGTCAGGATGTTCGGCCTGATGGTGTTGAAACACTGCTTAGGTCCAGGAAGAGGACCCGAAGGCAGAGTGTTGGGAGATCGGGGGAGGGGGTCTGCTGCAAAGCGGACACAGCTGGGGGAGGGGCAGATGTCTCCTCATTGCCTCAGAAATAGGTATTCAGTTCTTTTGTCCATGTCTTATCCCCAGCAATCTGGACGTTTGGCCCCTGGTGGCCTGATATGGTCTTCAGTGCCCTCCAGACTTCCTGGGTGGTGTTGTCCTGCAGCAGTTCTTCCATCCTCCTCCTGTATCTGTCCTTCCCCTCCCTAATTTTCCTCCTCAATTCCCTCTAAACAGTCCTCAGCTCCTCTCTCTTTTCCCTGACCTAAAGGCCCTCTTCTTCTCCTTTAAAAGAGCCTTTATGTCGGGATTCATCCAGGGCTTGTTAATAGAGAAGCATCGTACAGTCCTGGGTAGAGTACAGGTGGGTACGATGAGATGTCTGTTTCCCTGTGTTTTGCATTTGTATCTTTTGTGGTTGGATCAGCATATGAGGTGAAGCCACATTCATACAAACACTCAATGTCATGAAGATAATTAGGCACACTGTCAGTCAGAGAGGAGACGAGAAAGGAAAGTCAACCTGACAGCCCCACCCACTCTTACAAACATTTTCTCATATCACAAGAGCAAACCCTACAGGCTAAGGAAATGATCATTTTTATGTTGTGTATGCAATCTTATATGGTGCATACATGTGGAGGCTTTAGTTGGTCCCCCTCAGGGCCAGAATACAATGTGAATATATTTTGTATCTAACTGAATAACGAGCCAAATGTGCATTAATGGTGGTTGCATGTGTCTGACTCCTTTTATTGTAATCTGAATACTTTATTATAGATTCTGAGGAAAATTGTTTAGTTTTTTTTTATTTTTTATTTTTTGCAAGGGCTCTATGACAGAAAAAGCTAGAAAAGATATAAAATTAAAACTTATTCACTGCCAGTCATTTTCGGACCCAACAGCGTCACACTGCCAGAGTATATTCAATTTTGGGGCTATATAAACATTGAAAACATCTAAAGAAACTTCAGACTCTCTTCTTTCATCAGAAAAAAAAGTTTGTTTCTAGCCCTTATGGTTCTGGATAAATTGGCCGTAGAACATAGGGTGGTTTCAGCCAAAACACCTGATTTTGACCAAAAAACTGAGAAAATGAGATTTTTCTGTAGAGAAGAAAAATGGTCCCTGACGTCCATATTTAATAGTTTTAGTGAAACCTCATACATCTGAACACTTGTTTACTTCCATCAAAGAACAAAAAACAGGAAAAATACTTTTGATGACAAAATAACATTTGTTCACAGATTTAGAACACAGAATATAAAAATAATAATCGATTTACAGATGTTTGCATCTGTTTGAACTATTTACCGGTTTGTGCATGTGTGAACTATAGACATGCATGTGTGTGTGTGTGTGTGTGTGTGTGTGTGTGTGTGTGTGTGTGTGTGTAAAATATTGAAATATATATACAATTATAGATTAGATATACCTTTATTCATCTCACTCAGAAATTTCAGGTTACAGCAGCAGAATAGATTACAACACACATACATATACACACACATTTACATACACATACATACATAAATATACACACATACACATAAGCATACATCTACACATACATACACACACACACATTGACATACAGACACACACATACATACATGTGTGTCTGCTCTTATTTGTGTATTTGGCTGCTGTGACACACACATTTTCCCTGTGGTGGATCAATAAAGTTGGATCTTATCTTATATATAGATGTATGGATGAGCTTCGGTGGTCGTTCGGGGGGCTCAGTTCGTTCCGGGGGTTGTTGGTTGGCAGTGATTTGTTCTGGGGCGGCCCGCTTCGGTTTCTCTACCTGAACGTTCCACAGTTAGAACGCTGCTTCCAGTATCTGTAGAAACATGTAAAATTACCACAACATATTTTTTATTACTACCGTGTCATAATAAAAGAATGGAATAGAAGTCCCAAAGTATTGGAATGATTACAGTATGAATTCAGCTTGCAAACAGTAACACTAGTACACATGCACAAGCAGGTTATAACATTTACCTGCACTACCAGGGGGACGGTACCGGTCACTTCTGCTGGATCCGCGACCATCTGGTGTTGGATCCCTGTTGTTGACCGATCCGGACGAGAGCCAAGAGGCTCGGGTTCAAAATGATCTGATCACTGCTTCTCATGTAGCACTCAGTGCTAACCGCTATCTCGTTGCTAAGCGCTAGCTGTTTGCTACCTTTTGTTAAGGTTGACTTTTCTCATTCTCATAGTCACCACAATCCATAGCAACCGCCAAACCGATCTATCAGCAAGAGATCAGAATGACTCTCTGCCAGTGTCAATTGTTTGTACTGCTTTCCATTTGATTTCGCCACGTTTCGGCATTTTCTCAACCCACAATTCATGTCTACACTTTATAACCGTCTCTCCTCTGCCATCAGTATGGTTTACAATTGGTCATCAATTTTCACTCCTTTTCACTCATTTTCACATTTTATTGTTGATCTTTCTAAGAGTATCACTAATTTGTAATTTTAGGTTTCTCTGTAATCATAACTCTTTGCGAATTATTTTCTTTGGTATTATATCATTCAGAAATATAACTGTATAGTACCCCGCATAAGTTACATAAACATAATTGTAATGTATCACCTTTGTGCTTTAGATGTGGTATTGACAAAGAAACGTTCTTTCATTCTACCTGGCAGTGTTCTAAATTGCAGGGGTTTTGGCAGTGAAACTTTTCTGAATATATATGGGGTCACATTTCCACTGGACCCTGAAATTTTCTACTTGGGAATCTAAGTAAGCTCAAACTGAAAAAGTATGATAAGAAACTGAGAGGAATCCTGTTGACAATGGCTAAGAAATGTATTGCTTGAAAGTGGAAATGAGATGCCCCCCTTCCAGCTAAGATGTGATTAGAAGTCAATAGTTGTGTGCCCCTGGAGAAAATAACTTAATGGATGCAAAAAATAACCACAATGTTCTACAAGTTATGGCAGCCAATTTTAAACAATATGAAAGTCCATCAGCATGGCAGATTTGTCAAGCTTTTTGTACTTCAGTAGGGCTTGTTGGCCCAAGGTGTGATGTCAACACGTTTCTCTACAGTTCTCTGCTCTCATCTGTTGTCCTATGAAACATAAAAAATAAAGTCTAAAAAATAAATGTAGTGTGACAGAACCTCTCTAGGAAATTGAATCAGGTCAACTGTACTGAATTCTGTCTTGAAAATGTTTCGCCCCTTATCCAAGTGGCTTCATCAGTTCATGCAGGACGAGATTGACTACTCTCCTAATGTGACAGAACATGCATGGTCTGTCACGTCCGATAGTATCTTACACATCCGTGCACGATGCACGTATTGGACTTCTGGGAAATGGACATATGCTTTCTTATATGCGTGTCGGTAGACATGTTGTTTGGGTTGCACCTGAAACGGTGGCATGGAGGTGTAAGGTACTTGGACAAAGAAGCGCTCATGTGAACTGGGAGATTCAGTCAGCATACATTTTATTTTGTTGGTATAAGGGCTAGACCAGAGGTGGGCAAACTACGGCCCGCGGGCCACATCTGACTCGTTGGTCTTTTTAATCCAGCCCGCTGAAAGAACAGATTTGTTCAAATCATATGATAACTCTGACTGCATTTGGTCCACACCGGTCTGTTCCATGGACTCATTTGGAACAGATCCACGCACATGAGACCGGTGCAGAACAGATCTGCATGGATGAGACCGGCGCACGACGGATCTGCGTGGATGAGACCGGCGCGCAACGGATCTGCGTGGATGAGACCGGTGCAGATCAAACCCCGACGGACTGGATCCGCCAGACATCCACGGACCACACTCCCGCAGGTCTTGTCCACAAAGATCTGGTCCATGAGGGTCTCGTTCCCACGGGTCTCCTCTGTGGATGTCTGGTTCATGGGGGTCTATTTCGCGGGGGTCTGTTCTGCGGGTCTGATCCGCAGGGGTCTGGTGGATGCCACATAAAAACCTGTGCTTGATCGTTGTCAATCAAGCGGAGAGCAGACTAAAATCACACATTTTTACAGATTTTGGAACTCAGTCCACACACAAGGCACACCGGGTTAAAAGGTGCATCATCATTTTTTGAGAAAATTCCGAGCTTTTCAGTATGCATTATGGTGCGGAAAATATGGTAACACAAGACTTTGATGCACTGGCTAAAAAAGGTGATCAACAACACTGTTGCCACTGAAAGCCAATGTCTTATTCACTGAGAGTCAATGGAAGTATTAACACTGTATTCTTGGGTGGATTCACTTAAAAAATGAAGGACATTATTAGTCATGATGAGGTTTATTTTTTCGTTCATGTTTAATTTTTAATATCTGAAAAATAAACGTTGCCAAAGAACCTTAGAATTTTTTTTTTAATGTGTTGGAATATGTTGGAAATTTTTGATAAAATACATTTTGTTGGAACTGTAATAAGATGGTAGATGCGTGTTTGCAGAAATAAAAAAAAGAGCTAAATGCTTTTTTTTTGTTCATATTTGATATGTATGCATTGGGTGCTGGACCGTCCCGTCTGTCAATGTTTTAAAGTCAATGTGGCCCCTGAACCAAAAAGTTTGCCCACCCCTGGGCTAGACCATACAGGTTATGGGATTGGGCAATGATAGCCAGACAGGCTGGAAGAAGGTTTTCTGTCAAATTCAAGTTGTGGAGGTTTATTGATTTCAGTGGTGTTTTAGTGAAGTCCGTCAGTTTGTCAGATGAGACACACGAGCCACGGTCACTCTTTTTCATCTCAGCTCTGCAGGACACACACCTCTGACAAAGCGGAAGGCAACTCTTTGACTTGGGTGAACACAAATAGCAGCCTCACATTTTAAGTCTTCACATCAGTGGTTTTTTTGTGTCTGTGGAAAGTGGGGTTTTTTGTGTTTGTTTGTTCATTTAATATTATTTTTAAACAGCTGTATTTAAGTCTTCATCACCCTATGAGCTAAATACATTTCCACAATTTTGCAAACTACATCTGTCATCTGCCGATGCTTCAGGCCTGACCACTTCCATCCGCTCGACACACACTACTATGTGCAGCTACATTTAAAAATATTTCAGGATGTTTTTCTCTACAAACAATAGTCTAAAACTCTAAAGAAATACTTACCACAATGTCCTATAATGCAGGATCCTTCTATGATGAGGTTAAATGTGAGTTATTGCCTCTGTGGTTAAGAGAAAGACTTTTTCTCATAAAGCTTAATCTGAAGCTTGGATTTAGGGTAGAGTACAAAATTTGTCCCCTGGGACCCTTTCATAAATGAAGTCCCTACTTCCTATCCGTCATTTTAATAGCATCTACTATTCCTCTGCCAACTGCATTAAGGATTACCATAAATTAGAAGAAAAATTTTGATTGAGCATGTATAAAGCGGCATAGTAACCCAACTATTTATGCGCTTCCCCTACATTTTTTTCCAAGTGAGTTGTTGTTCACGTTATACACATGAAGGTTTTTTTTTATTTTATTTATTTTTTTATTAAGTTAACATCATCCACTGTTTACTTGAGGGTTCACATCCTGCATACTTTTCATTCTATTGTTTTCTTATTGCATATTTTCTATGCTACAAATAGTCAGAACTATCTGCCATGAGATGTTCCATTTTGTAAATAAAACTTACGTAGAAGTATCATGATATAAACATAGTAGGTCAGTATATATATATATAAATTAATCTAGCATCATTTTGTCCTCATTTGTTATATTTTGACAGTCTAATAAGTGTTATGTATCATCTTTCAAAAATATTTGTTATAAAATCTTATAATAAATTACTTTTTCTATGAAGATGACAAAGGTGTTTAATGTCTCCTTTACAGTGTTGATCGGCTTGAATTAACTTATAGTTTATAACTAACACTACCATCAATCTTCATCAACCAAATATTTTAAGTTGTCAAGTTGTCATGTCACTAGGCCATTGTCCTTCATTCTTCATGCTTCCCCAATTCCACCTTTGGTAAAAAAATAAATAAATAAATAAAAAATGTAAAAAATGATGACAGGAAAAATCCAAACTGCCTAATAGCCAGTGGGACACTTCTCATATGCAAACAGTGATATCCACAGTGTGTTAATCAGTAACAACAAGAAACACAATGATTACAACCTTTCCACTTTATTTACTTGTTTACCTTGATAAGTGTGCTCCTTTACTATGTATCACACCTACACTATAATCCTATTTATGTATGTGTTTGCGCGCACACACACACACACACACACTCCCCTGCATAAAAAAAAAAAATAAATTCCTCTCCCAACCAGGTCTGTGATAGTGATTACATTAGAGTGCCAAACAGCATTTGTTTTCACCCTGTCATCGTTGTCTCATCTAAGCCATGGCAGAGGCAGCGCAGTTTCGTGGACTGTACAGCAGCTGTCCATAGTAAAGCTAAGAGTGGGACCTGCTCATCTGTCCATTGGCTGATTCTAATGATGGGGAGGACACCCGAGATGGAGCAAGTCCTTGAGATTTTTCTTCACTCCACAAAAACCCCAAGTGAAGCAATTTGTTCCTTCTGAAATTGTGTATGGAAGAGTTTTCTTGGCTTTCAATTGCTTCAACCTGTTTTATTTTGCATGTGTATGTGAAAAGAATATCTTTCGTCTGATAACTTGCTGGTGTGATGAATATATCAACCAGATTAGGATGGGGAATCATGATGACATTCTGCTTTTGACACAAACTTTTGCATTGCTGTGAATTTAGAGAGGACTCAGTTCTTCACCTCCTGATTTTGTATCCAGTGTCATTGTTAACAGATTTAAAACACAGAAAGGTGATCAGTATCCCACATAAATCCTAATTAATTTCCTCTTTCTATCTCTTCACAGTTGCAGGAGACTGTAAAAAGGAAACTGGACAGTGCACGGTCACCCCTCAACGGGGACCAAAATGGTGTGTGTGATGGAAGCAGCTACTCTCCCACCACCAAACGGGTACGGAAGGAGATCTCTGCTGGTTTGGACTCAATGACAGGTCTGCCAAATAACAACAATAACAATGTTCCACCCATCTCACCACTGCACCACCAAATGGATATTAAGCCTTTACTTGGCGGGCCCAACACTTCTGCAGGAAACAACACTACAAACAGTAATGGTAATCATGTAGGCCGAGTGTCAGATGAACTGGGGAAGAATGGTGGCAGTCATCTTTCAGACATGAAATTAAATGGCTCATTAGACCTAGAGGATAGCTTTGGCCTCCTAAAAGAGTTAAAACAGGAACCACTGGATGATGGAGGTGGCATGGAGTCCTCAGATCCCCAATCTCTTTCCAATCAGAACAAGCTGTTCTCTGACATCAACCTCAATGATCAGGAGTGGCAGGAACTGATTGATGAGCTGGCTAACACTGTGCCAGAAGATGATATGCATGACCTCTTCAATGAGGACTTTGAAGACAAGAAAGAGCCAGAATTTGGCAGACCGGCAAATAATCAGACTCCAGTCCCACAAGAAGCAGCAGTGAATCCAACGGCATCTGGAGGCAGGACAACACCAGCAGCAGTGGCTCTTCCTCCTCCCTCTCAGCCTCCTCAGGGAGGCCCACAGGTTCCAATGGGTTCACCACAGGTCAGTACCACAACAGGATACAAAAGATGTCCCATGGCAAGGGTACCTAAACTCTACCCCTTACCTACAGTTCAATTTGGTAATCCCCTAAAATTTAGTACCTGTTTTTTTTGTTTTTATAAAAAAATATAATTAAAATACAAAACTACTGTAAAGCTCCTGTATGTAAGATTCAGAGGGACTGATGTGTATATAATTGGGTAACATTGTCTTTTATTACCTTTGAATGGGAAGGTTACTGAGTTCACTAAGTTTTGCCATTACAACATACCAGAACAGATTTCCTTTTCCTTTCCCCAAGACAATAGTATTCAGTGTAAAGATGCATTACTGTCACTTACTATACATTATTTGAGCATAATGGACCAGAGTTATTATAGCCTTAACTGAAAAACCCACTTAACTGAAAAAACACTGAGACTAATGACAGATATCCATGGTTTTGATGAGGCTACCACTGGTTAACATGCAGGTTATTCTACACCATTAGAAATAACTACATCTTATGTCCTGTACTTTTCTATAGCTGGTTGTGACCCTTTGCAATATCACTAAAGTTTCTATCATCTAAACTCTCCTGACTCTTAAAAAAAATACTTTATTTACATCCCAACATTTAAGAACTTTCTCAACTGACAGATGGCTAAAGAAGTCTAAGTAGACATGTACATTGGGATACTTATGTTTTGAACTGGTTGTAAGTCAGAACTGATGCATAATTTAGATTTGTTGTGGTATGTCTGTCTTTCAATTCAGTGTAGAATAGAATAAACCATGAATAAAACATGGTTTTAGTCATGGTTCAAACGATTCATAGTTTGAACTGTGTCAAACTATCACTTCCCATGATGTGGTTGTACTTAATATAGCTCTTGCAGCACTTAGTCGCTGAAGTTAGTTGAAATAACATGAAACTGCACTGGTTTCATGCTTTAAAAAATGCATGGATAGTTTCATGGTCATTTTAAACTGCACAACATCTCTAACTTGGGATGAAATCATATTTGATAGACATTTCCAATCACATGCTTTATTGGTTGTGACCATCCTCTTTATCACCTTTTTTCCTGTTGATGGGTTTCATGAGACTGTTTTGTCTTTGCACTCTACTCCCCAGGTCGGACCATCATCATCAGGCCCTCAGTTTGCTACCACTGCCAATGGAACTCCTCCTCAGCAACCTTTGCAGCAGTCTCCAGCTGTTGCGATGGCTTCAGGTTCCCCATTACACAACTGTGTGGCTCGCTCTCCTCAAACACCTACTCAAGCTCAGACACAAGCAGTGTCTCGGCCAGGGAATGGATACATGATGAATCCAGGCCCAGGGATCAGTCAGGTGGGGACAGGACCTGGAGCTGCAGGGGTTTCTTCTGCAGGTCAACCTGTTGGACCAGTGACACATGAACTTTCTCCAGCAGAGCAGCTAAAAGCAATGGCTGCTCAGCAACGAGCCAAGTTGCTGCAGCAGAAGCAACAGCAACAACAAGCAGCTAACTGGTCCCCTGCAGGTGCTCCAAGTAGTCCTTATAACTCTGGTCCCTTTAACCAAGACAAACCCAACAGCCCCATGATGTACCCACCACAAGCCTTTAACGCTCCACAGGGCTCCATAGTTGCTGGAATGGCCCCCAACAATGGGCCTAAAGCCCCCATTAACAACTACCTCCCACACAACCACATGGGCATGATAGGACAGCAACAGCCAAACAACATAAGCCAGAACTCCATCTCCAAACAACAGCAGCAACAACAACATCAAACAGCAGCCATGCTGTCATATAACAACACTAAACCACTGAGTCACTTCAGTGGCAGTGGTGTTGATCACATAGGCCAGAGGATGACTCCACCTATTGGGGGAAACAGCCAGGTCAAGAACCCCATGATGCCTCCTTATGTGAGTGGTGGAGGAGGAGGTGGGCAGGGGGCCGGACCAGGACAAACGCAAGGGCCAATCCCTGGACAGACAGCCCACTTGAGTGAGGAACAGAAGAGGATGTTGCTGATGAAGCAGAAGGTGTTGAACCAGAACCTGACATACAGTGGCATGCAGCCTCATGGACAGGTATGGAAGCAGTTTTCCTTAACAATGTTCCTCCACATGGGAAATTTGTCTGTAGCCCCTCTATACTACGTTAATTTTTCAGATAATAATGTAAAATCATTGCATGTATGAGTATCATATTCAGGGTGTTGGCGTTAATACTGGTTCGACTCAGAAGAACTAATCTGTTGAAATAAGTTAGCAGTTTTTTTGACATTTTCGTTGTCATTGTCCACCCCACAATGTAGGTGTTATTATTCCCTCCACCAAAGGTTCGTAATGTATTTAGCAGGGTTTGTTTTTTAGTTTGTCTGTCCTACTTTTACTTAGTAACCTAACACAAAATGTTATCAATGGGTTTTAAAGAACTTTTCAGAAACGTGGAATATCTTCTGCAGCATATTATGAAGTGTAATTAAATTAAGTTTACCATAATCCTCACCCAACAAACTGGCTCAGAGCCCCTGTAACCCAATGCAATCGTAGTACCTTCCTTGACACATTATGAAGACCACAACTAAATTACATTACATTCTTAAATATTCTTTTATATCTTTAGTAGTTTTTTACTTTTATATGCAATAGAAAATAATGCATAAAATGCAATATTTTGTTTTATTGTTTTATTTTGTTTTATTTGCAATATTTATTGTGTCTCATCTTGTATTGCACTGGGTTCATGCGTAATTTCGTTGTAACAAGTGTACAATGACAATAAATAATATTCTCTTCTATTCTGGTGAAAAATGGCAAAAAATACCTATTATGAACAGCCATGAGGAGAATGTGAACACACTGTGGTTATGCACTCATTAGAGTGGTACATTTTCTGTCTCACATGTTGTGACACAAAGGAGTTTCAGCCATCTTCCCCTACGTTGACTTCTATGGCTTCGTTGCCTCTGCTGTATAAACCCAGGCCTGTTGATGAGGAACCTATTGATGTCCCCACTCCCATACCATACATAAACGGCCCTATTGGCCATTTCTGTGGAATGTCAACCCACAGTTGGTCAGCTGTTTGAAACAAATCTGGAAGCTTTTTGTTGAATAGACTTTGCGTTGTACCTTTCGTGATCATCAACACAAATCTAGTCAAATCAACACACTAATCTAGTCATACCTATTTCTTAGAAACAGATGTTTCTGAAACAACAATGGCAGTGGTTGCTTGGCTAACTTTTGTTGTTAGCTGGAGCAATGCTTTTACCCTCCAGCGTACTGACCATGAGCAAGATTGCCAGACATTAACAATAACATGCAAAATATCTGTGTGTTTTTTAAAATCCAGGAATTAATTTTAGGAGTTAATCACATCATGGTGAAGAACTGAGCTGCCTTGGTAGAGGTCTGTGCTCTTTTCTAGTTTTCAAAGTCTCTTTTTCCTCCTTACGCAACCACTGGACTGACAACTACACACTGAAAACTGGCAAGCTTTGATGAAGATTGATGTTGTCCAACCAGGCAGACTTGCTTGGCTCTTTGTGGTGTTTTCTTTGCATGGATATAGATATTTTAACACCAGTGCCGATCTCCTTTAGCTTCTATCAAATCAGAAGTGAAAATTGGCTTACCCAGATAATTGTGAATCTTTGTGAATGTTTTTCAGCTGTTACAGAAAGCTAATGGGGTTCTCTAGTGTTAGCAGAGTACTATTAGGTATATTGGGAAGATGATAGGATGAATAAGGCATTGGCGCTGCAATGGAGCTTTACCATTGACTGCTGAGATAACTTCATAGACAAAAACAGGAGCAAATGTTTTAAACATTTGGGAGATTTCCAAGCATGAATTGACATTTTATAAAAGCTTCTAGAGGTGCAGCAATGGAAGGTGAGATGGCAGTTGTCCCAGCAACAATTCGTGGTTAGGAATAGGCATAGGAAAATTACCTATCAACAGTCTATTGATGCCTCTGCAACACTAGTATCTGAGACCCACACTCAACCTACCTCCCAAGTCCTCCTGACACAGAAGTGCACACACTCACACACCACTGCAAACACCAAAGCTAAATGGTTTCTTAGCTCATACCCCCAATCTGTCACAGCTGACTGATGGCTGAGACTGGACCACTAAGCCAAGCTAGCTGCTGTCATTACCGCAATCCCACCTCAGGCAGTTTGTTTCCTGAGCCTACTGCCCAGCCAGCCCACTCTCAATGCTCCACTAGTTCAGCAAGGTGTCAGATGTCCTTAATAATCTGCTGCACAGATGACAATTTAGAACTGTGGGTGGACCAAGCTTTCATAAATAAAGAACTACATATGTGAAACCTTGTATGCATGTTTCGTCTTATGGTGCTGCTTATGGTCTCAGGTCATTGGTATTACTAGAACAGAGTGTGTGTACATGATCATTGATAAGAGACAGTGTTGCGTCCATCTCTGTCTATTTCCCAGATTCTCAAGCTGTGCCTCCCTCTTGTTCATGATATAGCTTCAGTCAGTCAGTCAGTCACCTCATCTTCCTCTTCCTCCTCCCCTCTGGTGATCTCTGCATCTCTTGTTCTCCTCCTTTTCTGCTCCCTCTCTCTCTTTTTTTGCCTCTCTGCAAGAGACCAATAAAGGAGCAGATTTATTAATATGGGGCCTGTGTGGCCGCTGCCTGGAGGACTGTGTGTTTGTGAGTATCTGCACATGTATGTTTGTGTGTGCTTCATGAATTTAGGAATGGGGTAGGTTGGGGTGGGGTGGTTGTGACATTTATATGATTGAGCTGAAGAGAATTAGAGAGCAGGAAGAGAGAGGAGAAGGGATGTGCAGAGAAGAAAAAGATGATTTAAAGGAGAGAGGGAAATGTAGAAAGATAGATTTATTGTTTTGTAAGGAGGGAGCATATTAAAACGACCTGGAAAAAGAGAAACAAGTCAGCAATACAGAATGAAGTATCGGAATGCAGCATACTCACTATTCTGTGGTTGAGTATGTTTATTTGTGATATTACTGCGCAGGTTTCAAGTAACAGCAGTTAAATCATACTTGTTTTTACCAAGTAGGAGCACTAGTTTGTAATTATAAACAACTATGCAAACAAGTGGTAGAAAACTAACACAACCAACATATTAAAGACTCACAAAATCAGTTCTGTAGTGAATCAGAATCAGAATACTTTATTAATCCAGAGGGAAATTGTTTGTATACAGGTGCTCCATGTCAGTATAAGGATATAAAGATAAGAAATTAAGGAAGAAAGAAAGGAAAAAGGAAAACAATACAGTATAATACACTATAGTATATAACACTATATAGAATGCAAAAATTATTATCATTTGAAATATATACCTATATGTATATACATTGTAAGGGATTATTGATGGGTTATGTTATGGTTACAGTTTAGATGTGTTATTCTAGTAGTTTAATGTTTGGGTTAT
>JAPTHA010000001.1:26950814-26966320 GCA_029814585.1 Gymnapogon annona
GGAGTGGCGTCTGAGTGAGTGATCTTCGAATGTGAAGGGTGTTTTCTGTTTAAAGACGTTTACGTTTCAACTGTTAGCGGTGAGCAGCTGAGAGCGCTATGCTAACGGTGGCTGGGGACTATTTTCACAGACCTTTGTTTTCTCTTCGACGGACGCATTCAGCCCCTCATTAGCGCTATCACCTCTGGGACTTCAATCATGTATACTAAACTGTCCTTTTGTCCATGTTGTGCAGGATTCAGTTTGCCGTTGTGTATCTGTTTTCTACTCTTTGCTTAAGCTGCTGTTTTTGAAATTTCCCCTCTGGTGACTATGAAAGGCATATTCAATTCAATTCAATTCAATTCATGATTAATGATGATCAATATCCCTGATATTGAACAGGGATTATTATATTCTACCATTTTAATAATTGTACTCACTGCTTAAAACAAAGTGTAACATCTGCTCACCATGAATGGTATAATAAATTAAACAAATCCACCCAAATCAATTATCAAATAATAAGCTTACCTTTACAATGGCATCTGGAAGGCTGGCTGTCATTCTAGAGAGGTCACCTTTCAGGGCAAGTATCTTTCACATCAGGCTTGTGAGTGTTGGTAGTAAAGCCCCATAGGTGCACTCATCTCCTTGTAAGATGTCCAGTGCTATTATCAAGGGCTTCATCACGGTGCAGTACTCTTGTAAGAATAGGTACTCCCTTTCATAAAGGCACTTGATTCCCAGTTTTACACACAGGGGATTCAGCTCATTCATTGGAACTGTGATGATTATGGAAATGGCCTCGTACAGGGAATTCCACTTTGCGGATGTGGGTACCATTAGCGTCCTGCGGCTGACTTCCTTCACCTGTTCAGAGGCTAATGTGGATCGACTTGCTTTAGTCCAAAGATCATAGCATTTTGCAATACTACTCCTATATACAGCTTTGGTGTCTGCACAGGAATTTAGATGTTTGTCAACATCGCTTGTTGAAATCAAGTTAATTGTGTGTGATGCACACCTATAGTGTGGAGGGAGGCTAAACTGTCCATCACCAGATGCGGTTGAAAGAGCTTCTGTGACATCTGTAAAAGTTGGTTCGTCATCACCTTCTTCATTTTCAGATTCAGACTCCAAATTACAGGGCTGACATACTCTGAATACCTTGGCAAAATTAGATGCATTATCCGTTGCAGTAGCAACAACTTTGCCATGCAGTCCATATGATGATGGATTTCTTCAATCTCTGCTCCAATTACGTCTTAGGTGTGCCTGCCTCTAATTCTCTTCCATGCTAGGGCGGCCTTGCTGCACTGTAAAGTAGAATTAATCCAGTGAACTGTTACACCCATAAAACTTTTATTATTCACTGTCCAGATGTCAGCAGTGGTGGAAACAAATTCTACATCTGTGAGTGCAGCCTTCAAATTAACGCCCATTATGTCGTATTCTTTCTCAAGGTATCCTGCAAATTACTTTCTCTGCGGCATCCTGACGCCGCTTTTGGTCGGTATTTTTTCTACGATGCGTCGGAACGATTCAGAGTCTACAATGGAAATGGGCAACATGTCCTCCACAATATAGCCTGCGATGAGCTTCTTTAGTTCAGAGGCACTAAGTCCTGTCACACTCGCTACAGAGTCAATTTTCACCTGTTTAGCAGGAGAGGGCCCTCAGAGGTTCGTCCGGTGGAACTGGATGGTTTCCCACAGAGTTTCACACGGCTGTGCCGGCTTCCTAGGTGTTTGCTCAGATTTGACGTGGAATTTTTCGATGTAGATAAAATTTTTCCGCCCATACAGAGTGTACAGCGGATGCTAATGTTTGTGTCACCGGCTTTGACCGAGTCAAACTCAAAATAATGCCGGTACTTCCAAGCATTAAACGCTGTATGGTCCTTCTCATTCCCGCTCTCCATGTTGTCTCTTGTTGATCACTGACATCGCGCCACTCATATGTCATTGTCACGTGACAGTCTCACAAAAATAAAATCATGGTTTAGTAACGCAGTCTGCTCGCGGGAAAGTAACAGTAATCTAATTACTTTTTTTGCAATTGTAATCCCTTACTTTACTCATTACTTGAAAAAGTAATCAGATTACAGTAACACGTTACTTTTAACGCGTTACTGCCCATCAGTGCTTGGGACACACCTCCTCCGCGACAGCGTTCAAACATTTCTTGACAAACTCTCCATCAATGAAAGGTTTTCCGCTGCTTGTTATCACTTGAGCAACCTGAAAGGTGGCCCGAACGGATGACTGATTCAGTTGAGTTTGGCATACAAATGTATTCTGCTGATCTTAACGGTCCACTTTTTAGCTTTGAGAGTTTGTCTGCTCTCATTTTGCCTTGCAAGCTATCATACTTGTCTTTGTGACGGGCTTCATAATGTCGGCGCAGATTGTTTTCTTTGAATACTACCACCGTCTCTTGACAGATGAGACAAACAGCCTTTTCTTTGCATCGAACAAAAAAATAATCGTATGTCCACTGCAGTTTGAATACCCTGCATTCTGAATCAATTTTTCTCTTACCTAATCTTTTGGCCGTTGTTCCGTTATATTTGACAGAGTGAGGCTACGATTTTTTTCTGGCAGGGGTATTTTTCAGTTATTGCTCAGGGGGCCAGGCCAAATGTGGAGACTGGTCGGATCCGGTCCGTGGGCCGTAGTTTGGGGACCCCTGGTTTAGTGACACACTCCAGCAGGTACACACAACAAATAAAACAACAAGTCTTCTGAAATCATAAGGTTCACCCACATTGGCTGCCAAAAGTCTCTTCATTCACATGCCAGTCCTAGCCTACTGCCTCAGCCTCAGTCCTCCACCCTGCTTTTCATACCTATCGCTCCCTCACTATTTGTCATTTCTCTGTGTGGGCTGAAAAGACAAAGTTGCAGAAGAAGGCAGACATAGAAGGGATGTGTGGGACAGGAGAAGGTACAGTAAGGCTCTTTGAGATTCAGGCTGAGAATTTTGACTATACAGAGGAGGAAGAAGGGGAGGTGGTAGTAATAACAAGGGGGGACCGACTCCTCCAAGCAATTTACCTCAAATGGCTCTGCCACAGTTAATCCACTCTTAAAGGAAGCTAATCCAACAGACTTGTACCTGATACTGAGAAAAGAGAGAGAAGTAGAAAGTGGCAGGAGGACCACAGAAACTAAGATGGAAAAATTAGGTGGAGGAGGTAGACGTTTGTGTGTTAAAGGTTTTTGCACATGCTCTATTTAAGTGTAAACACATCAAATTCCACATTGTCCATACTCCAAAG
The DNA here is from genome assembly GCA_029814585.1 of Gymnapogon annona. Lineage (NCBI taxonomy): Eukaryota > Metazoa > Chordata > Actinopteri > Kurtiformes > Apogonidae > Gymnapogon > Gymnapogon annona. Next base: position 26,954,077 of record JAPTHA010000001.1, read on the forward strand.
TTGACTTGTCCTGCATCTTTGCTTTTTTTTTAAACTTGAATTTATCCTCAAGTTAATTCTACCAACTGCCAACCGCTCTACCATCGTGATGGGACCTAGCTGGTACTAGCTGAACTGCCCGGCGGTGAAGGACTCCTAGCTCAGGACTCCACTGGACTCTTTTATTTTTTGGTTGGTTTTTCACTGGTGTTGAAGAAGGAGGAGAAGGGGGGCGGGGGGTGACTGGAGATGCGTGTGAGTGAGTTACGGTGTGATCTGAACAACGGTTAGCAGTTAGCAGCTAAAGCGCTATGCTAACTGTGGCCTGCGAAGACAGTCACTGCTATGTCTCTCAACTCCGGAAGAACTCTTGTTATCGTTATCATCTCCGGGACTTGAATCATGTATATTGTCTATGTTTTGCAAGAATTAAATTTGTTGTATATCTGCACTGCTCTTGTGCTGCTTTATGACATTTTGTTGCCAGATCATGTGTCTGTGCAATGACAAATTAAAGGAAATCTGAATCTGAAGTCTAGAGATTATCTTGTTTTAAAAGAGCCCTCTATTGAGCACGATGCATAAGCGCTTCAGTCTGTACTGAATATCTTTAAGCATTTTAAGACATCAGGTTGCAGTTGTAGTATTCTGGAATTTGCTCACTGAAGAGCAGACAAAAAAAACTTAATTTGTTGACTAATGGGGCCCAGCAGGAACTGTGCCTGCCTGTTGGCAATCACTTTCTTTTAAAACTGTGTTAATTTGCCACTTCCTTGGTGACATCGCTGGTGTTGTCTGGTTGAATGCAGACCACAGAACTTATATTTTGTTTAATAATACACAGACTATATCATTCATTCATGAAGTTTGAATTAAGTTGTTTTGCTCTCTGTTGGCGCATGTACAGATCCAAGCACACAGTTATCTACTGTATAGGCTATGATTAAAGGGAGTAACGTTTTGTTTTGCTTTGAAACAGATAAAAAATGAGTTTGTTTTCTCCGCCATTATTTAAACACCATATTGTGATTTTCCATGTTTTGACGCAATCATTTGGAGCTACAACCACCAGATTTTAATAGACTACAGTGTGACACTATGGGTCTTAATAAGCTGGTGGGTCTGTCAGCGGTTTCAGAATCACGTTTTCAAGACCAGATCATTGATCCTGAAAATGACACTGATAAAAATTTTAAGACCAGTTGAAAAATTGTACAGGTTTACATCTTGCATTGTTGGATTTGGAGAACGTTCTTAATTGAGCTTAAAAATCTTTAAACAATTAAACTGAAATAGGTTTAATTTAATAGGTTCATCAATGGATCAAAAGTTTAAAACCACAACCAAAAGCCAAAGTCTGGGTAAAAATGTGGATTCAATATAATTTCTCTCAGGTATTCACATTGTTATCCTGATGACAAAGGGAAAAAAAGATTGTCTTTTTGAACATGGTCGATTTGTTGAGCTGCATAAGTATGGCCTCTGGAAATGCACCATCACTGCTGAGGTTGAATGCAATAAGACAGTCATTTTGAATTTCTTCAAAATTTAAAAAAAACAAAAAAAAACACCGCCAAGCCATAAGATTTGAGTGATTGTCTCTCAAGATGAAGGACCATCCTTGACCCAAATTAAGACCGTGACTGGTGCTGAGTGCAGCCCAATAACCATCTGACTGCTGCTGCAACAGAAGGGCTTAAGAACAAAAAACATCTTCAGTGGTCTTTTCTCCTTCAATGGCGGAAAATTGCCAGTCCAGACTTTCCAAGAGAACACCATCATGGGACATTGAAACGTGGAAGAAAGTTTTGTCTTCTGATGAGAAAAGGTGTCATTTTGATTGTCCTAATGGCTTCCAACCTTACTAGCTGTAATGCGGGTGTTCTGACAGAGGACCCAGACGCGGACGTTCTGACTTGAAAAATATGTTTCTTTATTTTTAATGTTCTCAGAGAACTTAATCCTTACCCAGTATCAATTCTCCTATGAATTACTTTGGAACAAAAAGCGCCATTTGCAAAAACACGGGAATATAAATATCTAGACTTAACCAAAAACCCCACAATGGAAACTCAAAAATCCAATAAAGACGGGAAAACTCAAAATCACTCTGTAACAAGGAAGATGTACAAAAATAGGAAATAAGGCCAATTTCACTCTTTTCTAAACCCAACACAAAATCGCTCTCTAGAGGATAAGTAATTTAGATCAAATCAATTTTCAAGACTAGAAACACAAATATCTACCTTACACACCTGAGTTCATTACTCACAAAAGGTTTCCAAGACAAGACGGGAGTGCAGACAAGTCCCAGTGATGCGGATTATCTGACGACGGACAGAAGACACCACACTGACATATATAGGGAGGGATCATGCAGGTGACATACGTTAGGACTTGATTACTGACGAGACAACAGGTGGTAACGGTTCCTGGGGGTGAAGCTAAATGACACACTAGGAGCCTGACAGGAAATGAAAACACAAAACAGAAACACATGACATGGCCTGATCTCTAGAATCCTGACACTAGCATGACAAGGAGATCTCACCCCTGGGTCAGCTGGGGCTCAGTAGGGTAGAGTAGTTCTTTCAATGGCTGAAGATCAAATCCTGGCTCAGATTGTCCACATGTTGAAGTGTCCCTGAGAAAGACATTGAACCCTAAATGCTCCCCGTGGAGACTGGCAGCACCTCGCATAGCAGCAGTGTGAGTGAGTGAATGTGAGGCTATGCAAAGCATTTTGGGCATAACAAATGTGTGGAAAAGCCCTTTAGAACTGCAGTCCATTTAGCATTACATAAGATTTGTTCTATGCAGCAAGAGAAATGACTGGGTTTGTCAGAAGGACAACACTGCAGTTCACAATGTGTAGCTGTGACAAAGGACTTCTTCCAGATCAGTAGCGTCACTCGTCACCCTGATTTAAATATAACTGAGAACATTTTGGGATGTATGACCAGGTAAGTTTACAAAAATGGACATCAGTTTTAGACAGCGGAAGCCGTCTGTGAACCCACCTTCCTCCTCGAAACACTCACATCAAAGTATGCTGAAATACATTTTTGAAGTGCTCAACAACAGTGGAGGAGACATGTTTGTTTCTATTTTAGTTTTGGTTTTTGGGTTGTTTTTTTTTTTAGCTTTGATATTGAACTTTTGATCAGCTGATGAACAGCATATTAGATTAGATTAGATACCTTTATTAGTCCCCTACCGGAAAATTCCAGGTTACAGCAGCACATATAGGAAAAGACACACACACACAGAGACGCTGCAAATATGATGAAAAATAAGAGTAAATCATAATAATATCAATAAAGAAAATAAAGAAAAGAAAAGAACAGATTGAGTGCAACAGTAAAGATCAACAAGAGACGTCAGATATATAGTAATATACAGATCTATAGTTATACAGATATATAGTTATACCCACATTGTTATATAGTAATACACAGCTCTGTAGTTATACAGTACTATAGTTATACCCTTATTGTAATATAGTAATATACAGTTTTATAGTTATGCAGTCCCATATTGCAGTTTAATTGTTGTTTTCAGTGAATTGCTTCCTCAATTTTTAATGTCGCACTCACATTTCTTCTTTTTGCATTTTGAAACTCTACTTTCTCTACTTTCTTGCTAGTTTCCCACAGTGCAATATGTAAATTTTTGCAATGTTTCAACTGGTCTTGGTGGGACACTGTTTTCACATGTACCAAGATGACAACATGCTTGCATTTAACACCATACAATGAGTGTAAATGAAGTACTCAAACTGGTTTTCAAATCCCTGTGAGATGAAGCATCAAGACACAACGGAACAGGAGAGTGTGATGATAAAATAGAAAGAATGAGTGAATCAAATGGGAAAAGAAGACTTCAGAGTTATATGTGAGAGACATGGAGATGTTGAGGGGCAGCATGCAAAATGATCTGCATGATTACATGAGGAAGACTGTCACATGGGTTTGTACGTTACAAGTTAAATGGCATGAAGAGAGATGGGAACAGATGATGTGTCAGATGCTCATGAGGGATGAAGAGCATGGGGACAATGACAATAACCTACATACAGATGCTCAGATTATTTTGAAGAGCATCAGGCAGTGGGACGAACAAACATAATGATTGAAATGATGGAGATGGACAGAACTCTGGTGTTTCATTAGAGCTCTGAGACGAGCTGAACACCCAAAGGCCAATACTCTGTAAGGAAGCATTGCCCATATGTGCATTTGACTCTTGTTTTAACTGAGACATATTTTCTTCACACAGGCACAGGTCCTGTACACTTTAGAGTACAGAACCTGAACTCTGGTGTACAGGTATAAGAATACTCATAGATGCTAAGAAATTTTTAACACTACAGCTGTCAGGGCTCACTTTGTACCTAACACCACACAAAGCAAACATTTTATGCATTATTACCAAAATGTCCTGCTTTAATAGGAGATTGTTTAGTGATTACCACAATTTTGGTTAATAAGTTTTATGGTGAAATCATATATCAATTCTAAATCGGTGTAAGATTAGGTCAGGAATTGGAAAAAAAAATACACATCCTCTTATCTGTTATCATAATGATATAAACAATGATCGGTTCATCATTGATGAACCTAAATCTGACCAATTGCAGCAACTCCAGCTCATAAGACTGCCCTCATAGACTTTTATTGTAGGTACAAGGCATGATGGGTAATTGTCAATATTCCCTCTAACTTTTCATGTGCCTGAGCAAGGACACAATCCTTCTGAGCAGTCTCTTGGACCACTGTGAGGGCCTAAGATGCGGGGCCATGCCAGTATCAAATCTATCCAAGTTCCATGGTTTATTAAAAATAATAAAATTACAGCTATAATTTCCATTACATTGCTTTTAATTAAGTGATTCAGTCCACTTACAATGAAAAAGACCAAAAAAAATATGTTAATACCATTGGAAGTTGAAATACTTATTGTAAGTCTGGCTCAACATGAACTGCCAACCAAATCCAGCCAAAGCTCTGACTGTATTACAAGAATGAGTCTATATGACAGTGTGTGAAGCCTGAAGGGGACTTTGTAGTACAACAACTTGAAAACTAGATAGTAAACGAGCTTTGTATTTTGTGTGATAGTAGTATACGAAGTACTAATACCAAGTAAACAATTTTCACAAGGTCTTTATTGGAAAAAAATAATTTTAGTCCACTTTGAATTTTCAATTTTGCACAATTTCATATAGGAAAAAAAAGACAACGTTGTAGCCTCAAGGGTATTTTGGAGTAAAATGACTCCAAAAAAACATAGTTAAAGTATTTCACAGTGTGTATGCTGATAGTATACAAAGCACTCTTCTAAATAATTACCATATTCCCTAGGTATTTATTGGAAAAAAAAATATTTCAGAAAGTGCTTTTATTTTGAAGTCAAAACAGAAAGTATCTTTACAGTGTGTTTGTGGCTAGTTGTACGTCTTCTGTATACTGCAGCATAGTTCGGAAGAAACTTTCAGTTTGAGAACAACCATGCCGAAAACTGGAATGGCTCGATCACGTGACAAAATCTGATTCCGTGTCAAGTACGAAGTAGCCTTAAAACAGTTTTGTTCATCTTTTTGTGTTTTCTGTTTTGGCTCATTTACCATAATCATGAGACAAATCATGTAATTCACTAGCTGCTGGTTTGATGAGGCAGAGAGCTGGCTTCATCGCAGTGTTGACAGCTCGCAATAACGTTGATTAGTTGCGTGGATACATATGTAAGCTGAATCACATATCATTGGCGGACCAATCACCTGTCACTCTCTAAGTGGCACTGCAGAATCATATAGAATAGCCTAGTACAGCAGCTCCTAACTATTTTTTCATACTTTAAGTTTTTCTGCCTCAACTCTTGTGGTCAAGTTAATTGGATTCTTGTACGACATGGACATGCATAATTTTTTAAAGTTTTGTGAGGGTAGTAGCCTGTTTGCTATTCTCAAGGAACTCTTCAACACCACAACGGGCATTCCCATGAGCCTGAATGAATTACGGAGTCAAAGGTGAGAATGTAGAGCTGGAGCGATGGACTGGGTGTGGAAGAGATGGTACAAAACCAGGGGTTCCATCTGTTCTAATGGATAACGAAAGATCTTTATTCAACAAGATGGAAGAGCTAACAGTGCTAACCAGACTACAGCTGGAGTACAAAGCGGACCAGCCTCCTACTGTTAACGGAGACCTGGCTCATGAACAGATGAGATATGGTGTAATGCAGCAGTCCCCAACCTTTTTTGTGCCGCGGACCAGTTTAATGTCAGACAATATTTTCATGGACCGACCTTTCAGGTGTGGCAGATAAAAACAACAAAACAATTTGATACGGCCATATTTTCTAAATATAATAATACATGTGAACTCACTGTGTACTTGTATGCAACTTTATTAACAGTGTCCTCGTGACATCGCGCCAACATCATAACAAGTATATAACAGAGTAACCACAGTGACTTTATTAGTTTTAACAGTGAAACTATGCGTCAGACTTCATCTTCGTATTCAATTTCAAACCCTAAAACTATTTTCAGTACTAAGCGTCTGAGGTGCTGGTGCTACCTTTGGCTGTTGTTTCTCCTCCGTGCTTCATAATGTGCGGCGCATGCAACGGTGCAACTCTGCAGTGACTGGGGTTGCTAGATTTGGTGTTTTTCTCTGCTACATATTAAAGCGTGTTTAGGTAGGTTTTCTGCTGTAAGGCTCTATAAAAATCTGGCATTCTGTTGAACGAAGTTAAACTGCGAGAGCGCCATTCACAAACGCCAGAATGAACTTGTTCACATAACGTTTGTCACACAGAAATAGGCTGCAGTACGTTCAGTTCACGTTGGACCCAAATATGAACACGTTCATGAGTGAGCGTTCAGCCACAACAAATGAAACGAGGAGAACCTGGTTATTTTCCAAAATAAAACATTGTGCAGAATCCATAATAAATCAAACGGAAATAACGTAAGTTATTACATTCTTTCTGTGTGGCCCGGTACCAATTGACCCATGGACCGGTACCGGGCTGCAGCCTGGGGGTTGGGGACGGCTGGTGTAACGGATACATCTGTGAAGGAGCAGCAGTGGACGAAAGCGGTTAGCGTTAACTGTTTACATCCCACATCGGCCGACACTACGGTAGCCTGCGAGGACATTCACACCACCATCTCTCAGCTCCAGGCGACACATCTGCAGTCCCTCATTATCATCTCTGGGGACTTCAATCATGCATACTCTGTATGTTGTACAAGAATTCAATTGATGTATATCTGTCTACTTTGACTTCTACTCTTTGTCTATGGCTGCTGTGATCTGTAATTTTCAATAAAGGAATCTAATAATCTTCACTGTACAAAGTTACACACATATAGGCAGTGTAAAATTAACAGTTTAGTAGCTTAAAATTACCCATGTATTTCTAGTTGTGTATAAAGATCTCAGTTTTCCACAGTGCCCTTTCTGAGGAAATACTTTAGAGATACACAATCTTGGAGACTATTTAAACATCATTTTAATCTAAAGCCATCAAACAGCCGCTAAATCGTCACCGTTGGCTTACACTCCCTTTCTATACAATGAAGTTAGATAAGGTGCTGCATGGCTTCAGCAGTGCAGGCATAAGAAGAGAATGTTATGAAATGTGTAAACGGCTTAGACTTGGTACAGGCACTCTGATTACATGATGTCTTGGGCCCCATCATTCCATCCAGTGGGCGCCGTAGCAGGACAACCTTTTTATAGCAACTCTAACTCTTTTTTCCTACTTTAAGTTTTTCTCCCATGACTCTTGTGGTCGTGTTAAATTGGACTTTTGTACGGCATGGACATGTGTAATTTTTGAAGTTTTTATGAGGGTAGTAGCCTGTTTGTTACTTTCATGGACATCTTCAATACCACAGCGGGGGTTTCATGAGCCAGTCCTGCTTTTTTACAGTTGGAATGAGCTGTTGAAGTTACAACAGCAGTGCTGGAGCAGTGCTGGAGCGATGTAGCGAGCGACCCGGTGTGGAGGACACGGTGCGATCGAGCTTTTCCATGGGTTTGGGAGTAGAAAAGGATCTGCCGGCAGGATGGAGGAACTAGCAGCTGATGCTAACCACTTCAGTGGGAGGACAACGGGACAAGCAGACGGATTCCCTGCTGCTAACGGACACTTTTGGTCCACGGAGTCACATCAGACTCTTTATAGGGAGAGTGGTGAAGGAGAGGGGGGGACTGGCGAGGCGATTGGCAGATGCCAATTATGGTTTGTGATCTGTTCATTGCGGTTATGAACATTGCTTGTTTGAACAGTAAGCTGTTAGCGGCTGAATCGCTACGCTATGGTGGCCTACGAGGACATTCTCACTGCCGTCTCTCGGCTCCAGACAACGCATTACAGTCCCTCATTATCATCTCTGGGACTTCAATCATGTATACTGTCTGTGTTGTACAAGAATTCAATTGTGTATATCTGTTCTACTCTGTTTTTTCTATTATTTGTATTCTGCTGCTGTAATCACTAATTTCCCAGAGGAACCTTCCCGAGGGATTCATTAAGTATCATCATTGACTATGTCTCTTTGTTGATCTTGTTGTTGCACTCAATCTGTTCTTTTCTTTATTTGTATTTATAATTTACATTATTAGGAATGGTTCATATTTTCACATTTTTAGCATATTTGCAGAATGTCCAGTGTGTGTCTTGTGTGTGCTGCTGTAACATGACATTTCCCCGTGTGGGACTAATAAAGGTGTATCTACGTACTATCTAATCTAATCTTTGATATAACTGTGAGTGCATTGTGCTAGCGGTGTCCACAGTTCGGCAAAGGAGATCGATATTTTATGATCTCTCTTTTTTTGTTGAAGGTATAACCACTGAACTTTGTCATTCTGCTTATTCCTCCCTCTTCCTTTGCCCTCCCTTTCCTCTATTCTTGCTCCCTCCCTCATTCCTTCCCCACCCCCTCACCAACTCTCTCTCTTGTGCAAGAAGGCAGAAAATCTGCTTACCCTACACACAGGGTGTTTGCTAGTCTCACACAACTTTCAAACTGCTTTTGAAAGCACAGATTTACCTGTACCATCAACAACCAACCAGTGCGTGCACTAGTGTATATATTATACATGTGCGTGTATTACCTCACTGCTGTGTCTATGTACTTGCGTGCCAAATGCCTTAAGAGTGTAAGTCTTTTAAGTCTCAATGTGGGAATAAGGTGATGCACTATTAACACCTTTAACCAAGAATCAGATTCAATATATTCATTACATTAGGTTGTAAATAATAAAAGTAAAACAAGATTAAGTGTCATGTAATATTATGCATTCAATTCAAAAAGAACAACCAGCATAAAACAAAAGTCTTGGAAAAATTTTGGCATTACATTCAAATGACTGCGTTAAATATTAATTATTATAGTATTTGGTTAGAGTTATTATTGTAGGGCAAAATAATTGCCCAAGTATTTTTTAAAGATTTTTCAGACTTTTTTTTTTTTTTTAAAGAACAAAATAAAGTTCCACTTACAAAACATTACAATATCATCAACTCAATGACAGGGCCAAAGGCACCCAGACAGAAAAGAAGTTCCTCCAAAAGAGCCTACGAGAATACAAATCGATAAACCAATTTGATGTGGTACATTTCCTATATAGTTTAAAAATGGCTGCCATATTAGGAGGATATTTAATTTACATTTGCACATTGTTTGACAATATTCATTTTTAAATGATTTTCTGTTTTGATTGGCATACTCTCCATCACTTTTTCATAGCCAGCCCAGTCCTGCATGAATTGATGAAGTCACTTGGATAAGGGGAAACGTCTTCAAGACAAAACTCAGTCCAGTTGACTTGATTCAGTTGCCTAGAGATACCTTCAACCTGGATGACTGAGAGTTTATACAGACATATACAGTATATAAACATTTAATCATTTAAAAAAATGGTTTTATAAAATGATATATGATATAAAGTGACTAGAAAAAGCATGTAATAATGACGATAAATAAAGTAATAAGTGTGCAGTAGGAGATACTGAGGTCAAGTGAGTGACATTGACAGAAGTTAAAAAGATGCAGAAGTCTGAATTTAATGGTTTGATGTTCAGTGTATTTTTTAAAGCATGCATTACTTTGACTGATATGCTGACATTTCACATTTGTTTATTTCAACCATGCTAATGAAGCGTTGTTTTTGAGGAAACAGATGCTGATCATATCAACTAATTTTTCAACTACTGTTGATATTTTTTATGTCTGAGCTTTCCCATTGTGAAATATTGTTTTATTAGCCTTTATTCAGTCAATGTCATTACTACTACAGTTGCTTTAATTTGTCTTTATGGTCTATGACAACCCTACTATCAACATAATCAAAGATGCTGGGGGATATGCAAAAGATTGCAATCACATAAAAAAACATCATTGCATGATATGAGCTGTTTAGGTCATTCTGTCTTCTCCATCCTACACACGTTTACACCCTTATAGTCCTTCTGATTGCAAGATGTAGATGGAAAACAATCAATCATTTAAGTATATGTGCACACAATAGTTATTCCATAGTCACTGCTCACTGGACCAGTGGTTCCCCACGAGCACATCTATTTGTTTTCCTACTCCATTTCACATTGACATGTATACCAAGCATGGGTTTATGACATTGTGGGTGCGTGTGTGCGCCTTTCAGAAGGCAGGTTGGTATGTTTCTCCCTCTTCTGTGGAAAGCAATCTCCCAGGTTGAACTCATAAATCATGGTGGGGTGCACTGGAAATGGAGGTGAAAATGGTGTTCACATTTGTGAATGGGAGTGTGCGACTCTTTCACTAAGCTCATACCTGTAGTTGTCAGAGTGTGTGATTCTCCTTAAATGTATTTGCGTTTCTTGACGTCAACAGAGTCTTTGTCTTTGACATGATCGATCCCTCTCATTCATCACTGTATGGCCTGCCATTTCCTCCTCGCCGTGGGATTACAACATGGGGTGCCCCCATGAAAATGACTCACGATTTAGGGAATTACCAACTGAGCTATCCGACTGAATAGCTCATTTGGTAAGGCACCGGGCTGGTGCATAGGGGACCTGGGTTTGATTCCTGGAATGAGCGTCCAGTTGGTTTTGTCAGGAAGGGCATCCAACATAAAAACTCCTGCCAAATCAAATATACGAATTGGATTTGCTGTGGTGACCCCGGAATGGAAAAAAACCAAAAGAAATTATCATCAGTGGACAATGTTGAATTGAATATACCTTTATTCGTCCCGCAAGGGGAAATTTCAGACACAGCAGCAAACACAAACAGTAGAAAAAAAAAGAACAGAGCAGAACAGATGCACAACAAATTGAATTCTGGCACAACATGGACGCAAGAGACAGTATACACAATTGAAGTCCCAGAGATGATAACGAGGGGCTGTGAATGCATCATCCGGAGCAGAGAGACGGTAGTGAATGTCCTCGCAGCCACCATTACCTAACCAAAAAACGTTACCAACCAAAAAACGAAAGAGTCCCGTGGAGTCATTGAGCCAGTCGCTCTTCACAGCTAGTACACGCACTGCAGATTTGATAGCCGTTAGTCTCCATCACGATGGTCGAACAGTTGAGTAGCTCAACCGTTACACACCCAAAACCGATGGAAGCCCTGGTTGTACGCTGCTTGTACCGTCTCCATTCATCCACATCCCGGTACCTGACGCCAGCACTGCAACCTGCTGCCGTCGACACACAGGTCCCTCTCTGGTGTACACCGCTGCTGCTCATCTCAGCTGTAGACACAGACTGGCTCACTAACCCACACTGGATTGAGATCTGGGGTCCATGAGAGTGGCAAACCAGTTACTAACCTCATGAAAACTTCAAAAATGGCAAATGTTCATGTTGTACAGGAGTCCAATTAACATGACCATAAGAGTCGAGCAGAAAAACTTAAAAATGTATGTTATAGTTATAATATGTTATAGTTATAATATTAATATGTTATAGGATGCCAACTACGACGCCATGTTGATGATGTAATAATGTGCCCTCAAGAGTAACAATGATGCAGTTAGTCACCAGGCAAACTACTCCCATATTTCTCTGAAGTGAGAAATCAGTGAAGCCTGTATATATGAGAACATATAGACATATAGACTTAGATTTCCTTTATTGTCATTACACAGACACACAACGAATCTGGTAATGAAATGTCATCTATATCTATCTATCTATCTATCTATCTATCTATCTATCTATCTATCTATCTATCTATCTATCTATCTATCTA
>JAPTHA010000001.1:26982260-26993844 GCA_029814585.1 Gymnapogon annona
TATATTTATTTTCAGTTTTTGGATAAAAACTAAAACAGAATTTGCTCCATAAAAATGTAAATGTTTTTCAGTATTCACCAACTTATAAGGTAATCAGAAAAAAAAATAAATCATACTTGAATCTTTTTGAATTGCACTTTTTGTTTAATTTGAGTTTGTGGATAGCTCAGTTGGTAAGGCACTGTGCTGGTGCATAGGGGACCTGGGTTCAATTCCTGGCAAGAGTGTCCAGTGTGGGTCCTTGGGCAGGACCCTTCACGCTGATGCCTACAACTGTAGCCTCAATGTCTCATTGTGCTGGTCCCAAGCCCAGATAAATAAACGAATATACCTTTATACCTTTATAAATACAAGGGTTGTGTCAGGAAGGGCATCTGACGTAAAAACTCCTGCCAAATCAGACATGCGAATCGGATTTGCTGTGGCAACCCCAGAAGGGAAAAAGCTGAAAGATCTTGTCATCTTATTGCCAGAATAAGTTACTCAATAAACTTTTTTAAAAATTACACTTACTTAAGTGTTACTGAATATTATGTTAAATCAATTTGAAAAGTTAACATTTTTCTTTGATTTGGGTCATGCCTTATCATGAAGGGTGATGATGGTAGGTCCTGAAGCCAAACCAGTTGAGAACCACTGCACTTCTGAATATTTGTAAGCTCTGAACTGCTTTAATGTTTGTTTGAGCATTTCTGACTGTCCTCGGGCTGCACTCAGTTCTGATGTCCCTGTGGTCAATGAGCAAGGCTAACGATGCTTCAATATGCTACTTTCGTACACTGTCAATCAATCTCAGCAGCAACCACTGCACAAATGACCCTATCTGCAACAACCTAACATACAGTTCACCTCTGCTGCCATTAGCAATTGCTAATGGACACCATCAGGTTCAAAAGACAATGTAGAAACAATTACCATACAGGTCAGTGTGTTTCAGTGCTATAGCTATGAATTATCCTGTTTCCCTGTGTAGTGCAAGAGAGAAAGAGTAAATACCCACTAACAAGAACAAATGTAAACATATACAAAATCCCATACACACAGTCTGTACGCATACGCAAAACTCTTGTGTTGACACCTCCATCATTGGTTTTCTTAGGTGGAAGGGTTGTGTTTGCTATTGATTTCTCTGCAGTATAAATTGGAGGCATAACATTAGTCTCCCACTAGAAACACACACACACATATACTTCAACAGAGAAACATGGAACTTATCAATACATTGCATCAATAATCTGTGATATTTCATCTGTTCAGAGAAGCAGCTGTTCATTGCCATAAGAATGCAACGAAACAGAAAATCAGAAATGAGAGAGACAAGAAATGAGACATAGGGATGTTCCTCCCTCTTTTCTTCCCTGGTGTGTTCTTCTCTTCTTCCTGTGTCTCCAGAAAAGCAGACACAGCAAGTGAAATCAAGAGAAAGATAGATGCCTCAGATGCACTGGTAGCACTAACTTCATTGTTGGTCCGTGCAGATTTCCTTATCACTCACTAACACCAGTGCCGTACAGTTAAACAATTAAAACATGCTTGAGTCATTCCCTTAACTCCTTTACTCTCCCCACACCCTTCTCTCTTCCTTTCTTTCACTCCCTTTTTTTCTTCTATTTGAGGTCCAAATCCCTTCATGCTCAGTGACTTCACCCTTCTCTTTCATTTTGCCCCCTTCAGTCGTGCTTGGATCTAGCAGTAACCATTAGCTGTAGTACCTGTGAATGTGTTTTGTATATGGAGTGTCACCTGCCAGGAACCTGGCACACCTCACCACCACAGGGAAAAAGCTGGAACTGCAAATGAGTTCTCAGCACAAGCAGAAACACACACTTCCTCTTTAAAAAATGTCTCTTTTTCTTATAAACACACAAAAAAGTTATCAAATCAAATCTTAAAATTTGTTGTGGAAAATTCATGTGACCAAGACACAAGTGAGAGTCTCTGAAAGAATTCAGGTGTTTATTGTCGCGGCAAAAGAATTTACACAGTCAACGAGATTGACCAGGTACAGACTGATATTCAACTTCCAACCCAGAGATTAAGTAGGATATTCACACATCATGTTACATGCATTCCAGAGATCTCACCGTCCAACCCTCAGTTGAGTTTGTCCAGGGAGAAGAGGACAGGTAGCCACAACTGACACGGAGCTTCCACATTAGATTGTTGTGGGAAATGCCGCTCCTGACCTGCAATTTCCCAAGAGAAAGGCATAGAAAAAACAGAAAGGAGACAGTACACCTACACCTGTGGCAATCGGACATATAAATCATACTCATAATTCATAATCCATCATTTTTCTATCACAAGTTGCATGTACATTTCCTTATCAGTCAGCAGACATCCCAGCTGTGGCAAAATATACAGTTTGCACAAGTGTAGGGTTAACACTGTTAAATGAAGGACTCATATTTATTTGTATCTTTTATAGAACCTGCTGCATTTTGAAAGTCTACTCAGAATCTTCTAAACATCCAACAGTGCAAAATGTGAATTCTTGCAATTTTTCAACTAGTCTTAACTAGTCATACGGATTTGGTCCAAAGCAAGGACTTCTTCAGTTCTCGCCAAAAGGGAAATTGGAATCTCCCTCCTATTTCTCCAGTTGAATATCTGTGCCATGCTGATGAACCATTATTTAGAACTGCTGTATCTCAAGGGTGTACCCCCTTATGTCCACTGTGGCATGACCAGGTAGAGACATATTAAGAGTTAAGTGGGAAGGGGACCTAGGAATCACTATTGAGGAGCAGTTATGGAGGAATCTCCGCAGAGATGAAGTCACCTCTACTTAAATGATCCAATTCAACTTCTTCCATCAGCTGTATATTACCCTACATAAATTACATAAATATGACTCTGTGGTATCACCTTTGTGCTTTTAGATGTGGTACAGAGGAAGAAACATTCCTTAATTCTACCTGACAGTGTTCTAAATCACAGGGGTTCTGGCAGGGGGTATGCGAAACTCTATTGAATGTCCATGTGGTCACATTTATACTGGACCCTTGAAGTCTGTCTACTAGGGAATCTTCACTAATCTCAAACTGGTCAATATATGCTAAGAAACTGACATAAATTCTGTTGACAATCATTAAAAAATGTATGGCTAGAAATGACAAGTACCACACACCTCCGCTCCACAGTTTCAGGCCCAAACCTGTGCGTCTCCGTACGCATCCGAGGGTGTTCACCTAGATGGTCCCTCTTCTGCATCACACATGGGGTGCCATTTCCCACACTAGGGTTCACCAACATGGCCCGCAGACATCACGTGAGTCGCCCGCAGGCGTGTTCTAAAAATAGAACTAGTTCAGGGGTCTCCAACGATTCTGTCACCCACCTGTGGCTCAGAGGTCTGATCTAGGAGCTCTCACCAAGAGTCAATAATGTAATAATACAAAGTCGATTAGTCACTTGGTAAATCAGGTCTAAGTTTCCAACCAATCAAAATGACAAGTATTCTGAAAAGATAAGGTAAAAGAGCTGAATACACACTGAAAAAGCAACGGTCCATGTTCACTACATCCACCGAGAAGCAGCCTTTCAACACAGACATCATTCATTCAGTGGTTCATATCCAGCACAGACAGCCCTTCACTGATAGATGCGGAGTTCAAGAGGCTGCTGTCTGCTAATCCTAATGTCCAGCTATCTTCGCATGCGCACAGACGGCTGGAGTCGGACCTGAACAAGTACCTCTGGGTTCCACTGATGTAATGACTGGGTGATGCTGGGTTCATGTTCACAACGTTGATCTGTTTATAATAATAAATAATATAATAATCCTTCAGAAATATAACAGGTACATGTATTAGTGTTTAAATACAACAGACGCTTGCTTGCATTGTTTTTTTTAATCTAGTTTTGATTTTCTTGATAAGTGATCACTTCTAAACTATTGCAAATGTACAAACAACTGTAGAAAAATAAAATAAGTAAAGAATACAATATTACAAACATTACATTGTATTCCATCAAGATGGTGCTGTAGCAGGGCAGCTTTTTTACAGTAGCTCTAACTCTTTTTTCCTACATTATGTTTTTCTGCCTCGACTCTTGTGGTCATGCTAGATTTGACTCTTGTACAGCAAGGACATGTGTAATTTTTGAAGTTTTTGTGAGGGTAGTAGCGTGTTTGCGACTGTCATGGACCTCTTCAACTCTACGGCGGGGGTTTCATGAGCCAGTCCTGTTTTTCACAGTTGGGCTCAGTTGTTGGAGTTGCAACAGCGGGGTGGTCCCAGGGGGGTGACCCATGTTTCTGGATGGATTACAGCATCACAGGAATGGCTGCAGTGCTGGAGCGAGGTGGCGGGCTGCCGGGTGTGGAGGAGACAGTGAGGCAGAGCTTTCCATTCGGTTTGGAGGTGGCGGAGGATCTGCTGGCAGGATGGAAGAGCTGTTGGCTAATGCTGGGCGCTGAGGTGGGAGGACGGCGGGATGAGCAGACAGGTTCCTGCTGCTAAAGGACACTCTTGGCTCACAGAGTCACACCAGACTCTATTGTTGTGGGACGAGGGGGGGACTGGCGATGTGGTTGGTGGAAGGCGGTTGCAGTTTGTGGTTATGAATGTTGCTTGTTTGAACTGTTAGCTGTTAGTGGCTAATGCGCTACGCCACGGTGGCCTGCGAAGACACTCACACTGTCTCTTGTCATTGTTACACATCAAACTGGTAGTCCTTTGTATTACTCAGTGCCCCTGAAGTAGCCCCCTGTTTAAAAAAGTGGGGACCCCTGTCCCACACAAATATTTAAAGTACATTCAACCCCTCATTAACAAGGCGACATAAGTAATCATTTTCACAGGTCCATATTGCAGCAGTCCAATATGCACTAGGGTGCACTGATGCATAAAATACATCGAGTCGTGTTTTCATTGCCCTTTGGAAAGGTTAATATGTTCAGAAAGATGAGTTTGTTAACTTTTATTTGATGTGCAACAACCAGAGGTGCATTATTGACAGTGTTATGTTAATTTGTGTTTAAAATAGTTGACAGTAGTTAACATTGACAGCTGGTTATTCAATTTCTTTCTCATTGAAGTTGAACTACTCGGGTGGTAGAGCAGGTCGTCTTGTAACTGAAGGGTTGGCAGTTTGATTACCACTCTCACCTCATCATATGCCATTGTGTCCTTGGGCAAGACACTTCACCCACCTTGCCTCCAGTGTCCCTGCACTGGTGTATGAATGTGTGTGAATGATGACCCTGCGATGAACTGGCGACTTGTCCAGGGTCCTCCCCCCCTCCCTTTGCCCTTGAGTAGCTGGGATAGGCTCCAATGACCATGCTCCTGCAAAGGATAAAGTGGCTTTGGAAGATGAATGAATGAATGAATGTTTTCATGAAGAGTGAAGTATGAATAAAGGAGAATGATGAGACTTCTTAACTATCGTTTTGCAAGCACAATAACATGCTCATGTAACATAATCCTAAAATTATGGCAAAACTTTTGTCTACCATATAGATATACCCCCTGCCTCTGTTTTTTTATAAGTAGCAGTTAAGTCGAGTTCCTCTCATATGGACATGCCAGTGTGCGAATTTGCCTCCTCTAAGAGTCTAAATGAGGTTGTTTAAATGTTATTTTATGGAGAGGCTGCTCTGTGCATGGGTAAACATACATTACAAGTTTTTCCTTGGGGTTTGATCTTCTGTCTTTTATTTTGTTTTTCTGCCACTTGAAAGAGTGGTGTCAGATAACTTGAGATTTGCATCACTGCCTCCTTCACCATCGATCTCTGTTCATCTCTTTCTTTTGTCTCTATCGTTCTTTGCTTTCCCTTCATCATTTCCCTCTACTACGATCCCTCCCATCCAGGCCATCAGAGTAGTGTGAATCTTTTTTGGTTAACGTCTGGTGCCTTGCAGAACTTGTCAGGAAAACCAGAGCTACTGTAATTATCGGAATCACAGAATAATTTGTTTTTCTTCTTGTCATTTCATTCCCATCACCCCATGACCTATCTCCTCTCCTCCTGCTTCTTCTCCCCTCCATCTTTACATTCACTGCCATGAGCAGTCAACACGCAACATGAAGTCTCCCTGTTCCTTTACGTCCTCTGACTCTAGCTATCTTGTTGTCTCCACGTCTGTTTGGCTTTGTATCACACTCATCTGTCTCTTTGAATCTTTCTCTTTTCCACATTGTGCAGTGCATGTTTCTCATCTACATCTGTCTGCTCTCTCCCTGTGGAGTGTTTTCCCACCCACACGTTTCTCTCTATTGAGGTTTCTCTTGGCGTTGTTGACTTAAACACATGGTCGAGCTTGTTTTCTCACTCTGTGGTTTCCTCCCACTCTGCTTCCATCTTTTCCTACCCTGTTTTCTGTCTCTCCTGTTTTCCTGCTCGCTGGTGTGTATTTACACATCTATGTCTCCCTGTATGTCGGTTGACAGTCTACTCCTACAAAAACAATTTTTCCCTATACATCCCCTAACCTTCCCTCTCTCCCCTTGCCATTTCTCTTCATCTCCTAAGGGTGACTGTTTGCTCCCTTCCTTTATCAACAGCTTTTCCTTCCACCCCTCCCTATGTCATTCTTTCACCCACCCTTCACTCCATCTCCCTCCCACTTAACCACTCCTCGATTGTTCTGGTTTCGTAGAAATGATAAGGCAACAGGAGGAAGGGTCTCTGGTCACGGCAGCGGTAATTGGCTCTTTGCATCTGTGTTTTGGAGAGAGGAGTACTCGGGTTTGTCCAGCTTAGCAGCTGAAGCAGTCAATAAGAAGCCGTTGATGTCTTCCTTCACCACAATGAATGTCTGCAGTTATCTTTGCAGGTGGAGTTTAAAAATGAGCAAAGTGTAAATATCATATATTAACAGTATGTGCCAAACTGTGTATAAGTTGTCAAGACAACTCACAGCGTTTAAGGTGAAAGCTGATAGAGAATTATTGCCTTAACACTCTGGTTACTTTTAGATCAAAGGATCATTTCAGCCATTAACTTCTTTTGGTTTTACTATGAGGCTCGTCAGCCTTCAGATACTTGAGATTGTCATACCTACACATCTCATAACTGACATTAAAAACATAAAGAGTACAGGGATTACAATGGAATATTAGGGTTTAGGAATGGGATGTTAGGGTTATATTTGAGCTGTGATGTACAATTTTTAAAATTAAATCCAGGAGTTAGTTATTAACTTGTTCTCATACAAGTGATGATGAGTTCTTTCGGCTTTTTCACTTCCGGGGTCGCCACAGCGAATCCAATTCGTATACTTGATTTGGCAGGAGTTTTTACGTCCAATGCCCTTCCTGACACAACCCACTGTACACTTATACCAGGAATCAAACCCCTATGCAGGTCCCCTATGCACCTGCCTGGTGGCTTACCAACTGAGCTGTTCAGCCGGGACAGCTTGTTCTCATGTGATATGGATAAAAATAAATATTATGGATACAATTCTGTCATATAGTGTGATGGTCACTTCTGTTTAATTTGATACATTTAACAATGTAATCCAGCAGTTCTCAGTCACATGAAGTGTTACTGTCCAGTTTCAGTTACTGGAGGTGAAGGTGTAAAACTCATTTGTAGAAATTTATAAGCATGGCAGGCAGGCTATATTCACAAGGTAAAAGCTTAGTTAAGTAATAACTAGGTTGTGTCCACAGAAACTTCTTTTAAAGAAAATCAGGAACATGTAGATCTAACAATTAACATGGTTATGACTCGTATGAATGAGTTTTTATACAGCCGTAATTATTTTTCTAAAACAAAAAGTAAAAATGTTATCATATTTATCCATAGTTCTGTGAATACGTGGTATGTTCATTATGGGTGGGTGAAAAAATTGATTCACATAAGTATTGCAATTTTTTGTTTTCCGATTTTTAAATCGATTTTTTTGTTCAAAAATCGATTTTAAATCTAATTTAAATGCTTTATTTTAGTCTGAGTTAAACGGTGTTGGAAAAATGTACCACTTTTTGCCTGCAGAACACTACTTCCAAGCGGATGTGAGGTCATGTTAGGGAAAAAAAATCAAAACAGTTAGCAACATGGAGGAAGGCTCAAAACAAGGCTAAGCGGCGGAGATAAAAACCCCCACCGTCACATTTTAAATCTAAAGTATGGGAATATTTTGGATTTTCTGTGTCGAAAGAAAAGGGAGATCTGGACAGCTGTTTGCAGAGAGGGACTGGCTTTAGTGTGTGATAACGCGGCTGATAGAGCTGTTGTTGCTGTTAGCAGACTGCTCCGTGTCAGTGCGACGTGCACACGCACAACCTGGTGTCAGCCTCTGTAGGACAGCAGCCCATAACGGGTTTTTTTTTTGCCACAGACCGGTTTAATGTCAGACAATATTTTCACTGACCTGCCTTTCAGGTGTGGTAGATAAAAACAACAGAACAATTTGATATGGCCGTATTTTCTAAATCTAATAATAAACGTGAATTCACTGTGTACTTGTATGCAACTTTATTAGCAGTGTCCTCGTGACACCGCGCCAACATCACAACGAGTATATAACAGAGTAACCACCATGACCTTATCAGTTTTAACAGTGAAACTATTCATCAGATTTCATCTTCGTATACAATTTCAAACCCTAAAACTTTTCAGTAGAGTCTGAGGTTAGGTGCTGGCGCTGGTTTCTCCTCCGTGCTCCATGTGCGGACTGGGGTTGCCAGATTTGGTGTTTTTTCCACTACATATTAAAGCATGTTTAGGTAGGTTTTCTGCTGGAAGCCTCTATAGAAATCTGGCACCTGTTGAAAGAAGTTAAACTGCGAGAGCGTCATTCACAAACGCTAGAATAAAGGCGTTCACATAACGTTGGTCACAGAAATAGGCTGCAGTACATTCAGTTCACGTTGGCCCCAAATATGAACACATTCATGAGCAAGCGTTCAGCCACAACAGATGTAACAGGGAGAATCCGCTTATTTTCCAAAATAAAAAATTGTGCAGAATCAGATAATAAATCAAACAGAAATAACGTAAGTTACTTATTCTTTCTGTGTGGCCCAGGGGTTGGGGACCGCTGCTTTAAAGCTGCAGCAAGAATCCTTGGTACATTCCTCAGTACTAGCTGCTGTCTTGACGAAAAACATAGTAAAATCTAGGTCCAGAGAACTTGAAAAGTATATATTTTTGTTTATTGTATCACACATTTAATTGACTTATTTTGATTGATTTGATGTCCTACACGTCATACAAAGTTTAAAGCTCACATTTGAGTCTCCAGGGTTTTATTTGACCTGACATCTGTTTTCTTGAAGCACTGACAGGAACAGCTAAATAACCTGAATTAATACTGGAGTTTTTCTAAAATTGTGCAATATGCATTTGTTTGCCTTTCTGAGAGCCAGTCCAGGTTTTGAAAAGTGATTTTGTTCATAATTTAATTTGAAGGCTACTACAGAATTGGAGATTAAAGTAGCAGTTTACCCCTATCAGTTGTTTTGGTACAAGAATCAACATATTGCTGCTGAATAAACTTAAAAAACTGACTTGCATGTGATGTGTATTTATTGGGGAAATATGGTTCTTGGAATAGTCTGTAAACAGTCAGAATCATTCAACTGTTTCACTAGTGATAAAAATCGAGAAAATTGGCAATATCGTAGAATCGCAATTTAAATCAAATCGGCATCCAAAAAAATTGCTGAAGAATCGAATCGGGAGAAAAGTGTATCGTCCCAGCCCTAATGTTCATCCACCCAAAACGTACAGTGAAATCAAGGTGTGAAATTAGAAAATTTTACACTAAACAGAAAAATTTGGCTTGGACGTTGTGTGTATATAAAACCAATAGTGTAAGCATCTACAGGACCTACTGTACATACAACTATGAATCAGCCTAATCAAATAATACAATACTCACCAATAGGTAATTTAGTGTCTAGGGAAATCAATCAAAGCCATAAAAATATTCAGCCCTCAATGATACAGAACAAAGTGAAGTGTTTTAAGGTGCTGATAGTCCCCCACTGTACTACTGAGGATCAAAGCAAATGTAAAAGAACAATAAATTTTACACCAACATTTGTGCAATATATGGGGATGACTGCAGACTGGACCACAAGCCGTAAGACCACCACTGACCCCCCACAGGACGAAGACAATTATTGATGCCCTCCATAGGATGGGTAAGCCACAAAGGTTTCTTGCTAAGGAAGCTGGCTGTTGACAGAGTACTGTGTCTACATCAATGGAAAGTCTAACGGAAGGGCGAAATGTGGCAGAAGAAGATTCACCAACAGAAGAGATGAGTGTGGGGTCCAGCACATTATCAGAGAAGATTCAAGACTCTGGCAGAGATCCAGAGTGGAATGAGGCAGAGTCACAGCTTTAAAAACCATCACATCCAGACACATCCGGGAGACGGGCTACAACTGTTGGGTTCCTCGGGTCGAGTCACCTCTGAGCCCGAGCCAACATAGGAATAGTCTCAACTGGACCAAGGAGAAGAAGGACTGGACTGTTGGTGAGTGGTCCCAGGTCCTCTTTTCCCATGAGAGTAAAGTGGGCCTTTCATAGGGGAATCAAAGTCCAAGGATTTGGAGGAAGATGAGGGAGGAACAGAACCTGAGCTGCTCGAGGTCCAATGTGAAACATACACAGTCAGTCTTGATTTGGGGTGCAATGTAGATGTTGGTCAACTTTGCTTTCTTAAATCCAAGGTCACCGCAACAGTCTAGCACAGAGGTGGGCAAACTACGGCTCGTGGACCACATCCGGCCTGCCAAAAGAACAGAATAGTCCAAATCGTTTGATAATTGTGACTGCAATCATTTGAACTTGTCCTGTAATGACTGGTGCTGCCAGTAGGTGCCGCATTCGCCTTATTACCGCATCAGGTCACTGCCATCATATCACGTGTTACTGTCTCTCAGCGTCGCAGGAGTTCGGTTTTTTTGATGGAGCTGTTGCTAAGTCGGTACAAGCTAACCAGAGTAAATTACACCCGACGGGAAATCTGCCACAGAATCAATGTAATATACAGTCAGACCTATTAAGAATGACGTGTATTTTAATCTTCTTATTGTCACCCGGTGGCGAGGTTTACTCAGGATTCTTCTGGAGATTATTCTGGATTCTTGGTTGGAAAAAGACTCTGGACGGATTCCATTTCTTTGTTAGTTCACACACATTTATTGCACAAGTACAATAAATTAACGGGCACCGAAAATACGAACAGCCGGGGCTGTAAGGAGACAACGCTTTCTGGATGGAGGTCTGGCGAAATCTAAATGTGTCTCTCAGTCCTAAGCTTAAATACCTGAGAGGAACTCTTTTGATCTAATATCTGCTTGGCCACTTTTTGTCACTCGTGTTATCACAGAAATCTCTGTTTTAGACCTGACGGCACCTAACCACATGGGGTCTATTGATCATAGGCTCCTGGGGTCCTTGAAGAGTGAGTTTAACCTAGTTCATGCTTCCCTTACCCGCTCAGCCAAATTTTATGGCCTGCTATTTCAAGATGGCATCTAAGCCTTTTGTTGCAGACTCTGACTTACCTTAGCTGCTGCTCGGAGCTGTGGCCGCAGGGTCTCTGGTGCCTGTCGCGGCGGCAATCCCCGAACCCGGTGGTGGCAACCGGAAGTAAGGGTTGCTGTCA
>JAPTHA010000001.1:27006623-27022044 GCA_029814585.1 Gymnapogon annona
CATATGTGTACATATAAATAATACAAGATACACTAACATATATGTACATATACATAATTGTCAATATATTTATAAATTAATGTATACAGTATTTGGCAATTTTATAGCAGGTAGATCTTTTTGACTTGGTCATTTTGAAAGAAGCTCGCATGATGAAAAAGTATGGGCACCCCTGGTGTAGTGGTAGGTATCCCTGCCTGTCACAAGGTAGATCCAGGTTCAATTCCCTGATTGGGACTCAGAAATTTAGGAATTTACTGCTGCTGAAAAGTAAACATTTAATCATGAATGCTCATTATGTATTTGTAGCACACTCATTCATTTTGATAGTATGCTAATATAGTTCATTTACACTTATAGCCTCTGTTCCCTTCACAAAAGGCTTACATAAG
Source organism: Gymnapogon annona (assembly GCA_029814585.1). Lineage (NCBI taxonomy): Eukaryota > Metazoa > Chordata > Actinopteri > Kurtiformes > Apogonidae > Gymnapogon > Gymnapogon annona. Next base: position 27,007,016 of record JAPTHA010000001.1, read on the forward strand.
AATTTTATTTTTTTGCGGCTCCAGAGACATTTCTTTTTGTTATTTTAGTCTAATATGGCTCTTTGAACATTTTAGTTTGCTGGCCCCTGATCTAGGACGATCCCGGGAATAAAAGAATATAAAGTTTATGAATATCAAAACGTTATTTAAAATGACGGAAGGTAGGCAAAAAGGCATATGCGCCCATTATAGCACCACCTAGTGGAATAATTCCATTTTTGGTATGGTAGATCTGTGTCCTGTTCTATAGAATCCTAGGAGTGATCCCACATCATATTCACCAAATTACATGGAAATGTTACACCAAATTTGGCACAGAGCCTGTGGTTGACCTCTGGAACAAATTAATTGAGTTTGGCATTGATAGCATTTACTCTTAAAGATTTGCTCTTAAATAGCATCATTTTTAGAGTACAAACTTCTTTTTATAACTTTTTAGTCAAGCCCGTCATGTAAGTGTATGTACAAAATTTAATGAAGTCAATACAGCTTAATTCCTAGGAGCCCTAAGAGACATTTCCATCCCTGTGCCCAAGTTGTACCATGAGTAAAAGTGCAAACGCTCTGGGACAAATGTAGAATGTGATTGACAGTCCTTCCAACATAAATGCAGCACTTCAGTGCATTCACTGGATCATTTGAACCCAGTTATATCTTAACTGTAGGTCTATAGACTACCATCTCTCTGTGATGGTGTGTGATGTTGGACAACCATCGCCACACTAGGACAAATGCGTTTGTTCTCTGTCTGTGTCTTTAAATACGTGTAGATGTGACAGTCCTTGAAAGGTTAATGAAGTTTTTCTCACTGTTAACTCTATCTGTCCAATCTTAGATCCTAAATGCTCTAAATGCTTTCCTGCATAAACGTATGATTCCACCAATGCCTGTCCTCATGTAACTGTCCTGCCAGGAGAGCGCAAGTTGTCCAGCTGTTGCAAGCTACCATTATATTTCCTCCCCACCTCTCCCAGAATGTGGTAATTTTCTTGTTTGCAGAAAAAGTTATCCCATTGTAAAAAGAAACACTACTTCTTTTTTAAACACTTGTGGCAGTTTTGTGATTCTGTAGATCCAAGTTTGCATAGAATTAAAACACATAAGGTTGTTTGGTTAATCTATTGTCACAAGGGGTCACCCTTCAGAAAGCAGGTCCACCCCTTGCTTGGCCTCCCACCTCTTTGTATGTGTACAATTGAATATTGTTTGTACTGTATATATGGAAAAGGGGAAAAATATGTGGTATATTGTGGGTGTGTGCAAATTCGTGTCAGATATTATAAGAATATGCGTGACATTTGTTATCTTTTAGATAAATCTTGAGGCTTGATGATAGAGATTATGTTCAGTGTTGGTCAATGTTGTAGTGGGTAATGAATGGTAACCATATACATTGATGGTTGGATCCTTTGTAGCTAATATTCTGTTTCATTTTGTATGGAATGCTTTGACTTTGTAGTGTTTCCAGTTGATTATATGGCTACAAGTTAAGTGTTACTTGTTAGCTTTCAATCTGTATTTTGTCTATCTGATATACACCACAAAGACTGAGCTCCATATACCTGAGCTGAATTTGTGGGACAGAGAAGGTGTGAGGCTAACGTGTCTCTCTGTGCAGTTTGTATAGTTAAGGTCTGGTTTTGTTTTGTCTGATATTGTTTTGTTGTTTCTTGTTTTGTTTCATCTGGTTTTGTCTTGTTTTGTGCTGTTTGGTCTTGTTTTGTTTTGGCTGTCGCCTCTGGCCTCGCTAGTGTGGGTGGGGGAGGAGGCCTGGCAATAAGTGTGACTGTATTGTTGTGTAATGTAAGATTGTTGTCTAATGAAAATAAATAAATTAAATATTAAAAAATATGTAATCCTTTGACTCTGTAGTGTTTCCAGTTTGTTTGTGCTATCTACTTTTCATTTCTCTTCATGTGTCAGGAAAATAGTGCTATTGCTAATCTTTTTGCCATGCAACTAATACCTATAGAATGCTGGCCTGCACTTAAAGTTAACATTTCTTTGCTTGGCCACTCAGTGATGTCCAAGTTAGCTCCAACAAACGCCCATGTGGGTACTGCACTGTCTAAAAAGTGGTGATGTGAGTTTAAGTAGACAGTTTGCTTAATTCACATTCTCAGTTTCCTCTCCTTAAAGAATCAGGGTTGTAAGCATGCTCAGTCTTGATTAAGAAAGCATATTCTCCAAGAAAATTATGTTTTATCTTCTATACCTAGTTATAAGAATAATAACGATAATGTGTTAGCTGTGTTAATTTGGTAAAATAAGTAATTTTCCTCCCCTCTCATCTTTGTCCATCCAAGGAGCAAGGTGTAGTGGGAATGTCACGACCACCAGGTGCCATTCCACCTCCTCACCCTGCAACAGGTGTGGCCTCAGGGGTGGGTCCCAACCAGGGTTCAGGTCCCCCTCCAGGCTATGTGGGAAACCAGCAGCAGGCTGCCATGATAAAACAGATGATGGCAATGGAGCAGGAGAAGAGGGTACAGATGCACATGATGGAGCAGCAGAAGCAACAGCTCTTCAGAGAGCAGAGACAACAGCAACAGCAGCAGCAACTCCTGGCTGAACAGGTGAATATCCACACCAAAGCTCAATTGTGAGTGTGAATGTGAAGGATTAGAGAATGGACAGGTGATTCATGTGGTTGTTTTCTATTGTAAACTGTGTGTAATTGTGGTCATACATTCTTGTGTATTGTCTGTTTATAGCTCGAACCAGAGTTCCTCATTCTTTCCTTTTCCTTGCTATTATTTGTATAATAACCCCAAACAGGCCCCTTTTCACTGTTTCCTTTTCATCTCTCAATGTGTGTGTGTGTGTGTGTGTGTGCATGCTCACATCACTGTCCGTGTTTGGCACGTCGCCATCTATGCTGATGCAATGTTTTAATTTCTCTCTCTGAGGGAATCAAGTGTTACAGAGTTTTGGACTCCAAAGCCACCGGTCACCATGTTGGTTTCAGTTCTAAGATAATTTCTTGTGTGCTGGGATTGATCAGGCCCAAGCTTATGTCCAGGCAGGACTACCCTACAAGCCAGACCTCACTCCTCCTGATCCACAGCCACCTCAACGCCACTTCTACTGCATTAGTGGCCAACTTGGTGTCCCTTCCCTTGCTGGCCCCTGTCATGCCTAGCATCTTGTAGGTTCAGTAGAGGAACTGGCCCACAAACCCCCAGCATCCCACTTCAATGGGGCAGCATCTTGCCCTCTTCCTGTCATGGGCCTCCTCCATTTGGTACTCCCAAGGCATCGTGAGCTCCAGGCAACTCCTCAGATGGAGTAGTTCTAAAGTCTGATAGTTGATGGGATGATGGACCTGCGGTAGCATTCCCTCTTACATGGTAGGTGTCTGAGCCTGGTACTGAAGAAGCTGCTTGGGGACCCCACATAGACATTGAGGGGGTCTGAAGGATTGTCCAGGATGGATGTGAGCTTGGCCAACACCCTCCTCTCCACCACCCTCTCAATAGATCTTCAAGGGACAGTGCAAGGCAGAGCTGGCCCCCTTGTGCACCCTCTTCTCTCCCCTCATTAAGCATCCATAGCGCCAGCATGCTACCAAGTAGAGAATTGCTAATGCTACTATAGAGTCATAAAAGGTCCTCAACAGAGTCCTGCACACACCAAAGGACCTCAGCCTCTTCACCAGGTGGAGGCGACTTTGGCCCTTCCTGTACAGGGTGCCCGTATAGTGTGTTCAGGCCAGTTTATTGTGAACACCCAGGTATCCGTATTCCCCTACTGTCTCTATGTCCAGACCCTGGATACTCAATGGTGAGATAGATGTGACACTCCTACAGAAGTCAGTCACCATCTCCTTCGTCTTGTTGTGGTTGATGTGGAGATGGTTCTGTCCACACCAGCTAACAAAGTTACCAGTTACTTCCTAGTATTCCAGATTTTCATCATGTGACTGTCACCCAATAATGGCTGTGTTATCAGAGTACTCCTGGAGGTGACAGTTGTCCGTGTTGTGTTGGAAGTCAGATGTGTAAACAGAAAAGAGCCGAGAACAGTTCCCTGTGGGGCCTCTGTGCTGCTGATCACCACATCAGACACACAGTTGTGCAACCTCACAAACTGTGGTCCACTGGTGAGGTAATCTATAATCCACAATGTCAGACAACAGTCCAGACCAGCCCTCAACCAGCACAACTGGTTAGATCGTGTTGAAGGCACAGGGGAGGTCAAAGAACATGACCTTCACAGTGTTCTCCCGGTGTGAGGTTTGAGAGGGTCCGATGGATCAGAGGAAAAAAAATAATAATAATTTCACTGTGGTAATTATGCATTAATTCCTAATGTATTATGTATTTTCTTAACTCTTATCTATTTTACTACATAAACATTTTTGAGCACTTCCTTCTTCGTCTCCGATTGGCAGAACAAAATACAAAAGGGATCAGTACTGCCCCCTACATGTTGGGACTACAAATTACAGCTTAAAAGTTGGCCCAGGTCGTATCCTAGCAACCCCCACTGTAAACTGTCATCGTCACGGCGTACTGGGCAAAAATTTGTGGTGATGTTAAGGGGCACAACTCAGGATCCTTTGAGTCCCCCTGAGCCAACAAAGGAGCAACCTCTTCAAGACCTGAGTGGCAAGTTTGTCATCGTGACCTATGATGAACTGCCATATGTGGGCCAGGTCCTTCAGGTTGTCGGAGAGGAAGTTCAGGTTAGCTCCATGTGGCAGTGAGGTGAAAAGAACTTGCTCATGTTCACTTGTTCATATCCAAGATGGCGCAGCCCTAGCTGCAGCCTGTTACAGCAGCTCCGTAACTTTCTTCCTACTTTAAGTTTTTCTGCCTGATTCTTGTAGTCGTGTTAACTGGACTCCTGTACTGCATGGACATGTATCATTTTTGGAGTTTATTGTGAGGCAGTGGCTGTTTCTTTTGCCACATTCACGAAATCCCAGACCTCCATCTACCGTGAGTTCGCTAGCCAATGTCTGTCTACAGCTGAGATGATCTACACCGTGTGGAGTGGCATCTGAGTGAGTGATCTTCGAATGTGAAGGGTGTTTTCAGATTAAAGACATTTACGTGTCAACCGTTAGCGGTGAGCAGCTGAGAGCGCTGTGCTAATGGTGGCTGGGGACTCTTTTCACGGATCGACGAACACATTCAGCCCCTTGTTTTTCGTTATCTTCTCTGGGACTTCAATGATGTATACTGTCTTTGTTGTCCATGTTGTGCAGGATTCGGTTTTGCTGTTGTGTATCTGTTTCTGCTCTGGTGTTCTTTTTTCTACTCTTTGTTTTCGCTGCTGTTTTTGAAATTTCCCCTTTGGGGACGAACAAAGGCATTCAATCAATGTGGCCACAAATGCCTGATATCATTTATTATTATAAGAGAGATGTTCTATTTGTTATTGCAGAACCTGAGCCAGCAACCTCACGCTGCTCTAAGTTGAGTAGCCCAGACTGGGCAAAGTTCAAAAGCACCTGAGGTTAGAGAAATCCCTCCAGGAATTAATTGTTAAAGTGTCAATTAAACAAACATATGTGTAATGTTCAGTAAAAATTTATGGAATTTTATTCCAACTTTATTTATTAATTTTCAACATACGACATACATGAATGGCTGCAATAGAGCTGACAATGACCAAAAAAGAACAGTTGTATGTCCATTATTTCACCCACCCCCCACCCTCTCCAACAAACCCTCTCCAGGTCCACATATAGACAAGACACAGCAGGTATCCAGTACCCGCAGCGACAACACATCCATCCACACACTGAGAAACAAACAATGACAAATAAAATAAACTGAATAAGCAAAAGAACACTTGAAAAAAAAGGAGCAGAAGATAAAAAAATAAAAATAATATATAAGTAAATAAAAATTAAAAAGGGGGCTATTACAATAGTTGAGCATAAATCAGTCTGTCTCAGGAAGCAAAGTCATGGTGTCAACTAATAAGAGAAATGATTGCCAAGTCTTCTTAAATTTACCAAGGGAGCCTTTCAGTGAGAATCTGAGTTTTTCTAATTTTAAGTTGAAAAGTACTTCCTTCACCCACTGGTCATAGGTAGCTTCCGAGCTAATAAGGTGGTAAAGGCCAAGGCCTGTTTAAGGGGGCCAGATAGGTTTGGGTTAGAAGGAATACCGAAAATTGCTGAAAGCGAATTGGGAGGAATGGTCTGACCATAAGCTTGGCTGAATGTGTCAAAGATATCCCTCCAGAACATACTCAGTTTGGGACAGGGCCAGAACATGTGAACATGGTTGGCTGGTGCAAGTCCACATCTATTACAGGTATCGCTAAGAGCTGGATAAATTTTGGATAGTTTTGCGTTTGTATAGTGTGCTTTGTGGAGGACCTTATGTTGAATCAGCACGTGACGGTCACAGATTGAGGACGAATGGATTCATTTTAAGGCCGAGTCCCACTGCTGTTCTGACAAAATTATCTGTAGCTCTACTTCCCATCTTGTTTTTGTAAAGGAAATTGGTTCTGATGTCAAATTATCTAATGTTTTATATAAAACTGAAATACATTTATTCTGATTGGGATTTGTTTCTAAGATAACATCCAAATTTGTTTCAGGTGGTCGATTGGGGAAATAAGGAAATTGCTTCTTAACAAAATCTCTAACTTGAATGTAATGGAAGAAGTTTGAATTGGTAGTTCATATTTAGATGAGAGGTCAGCAAAAGATATAAAGATATTATTTTGATATAGATCCTTGACTGTCCTGAGGCCCTTATTTTGCCAATTTCTAAAAACACCATCAGTGACTGACGGTATAAAATTACAACTTTTCAGTAAGGGTGTCAGCAAAGATGGCCCCAGTAGTCCAAATTGTTTTCTAAATTGTTTCCAAATGGTTACCGCTTCCTTGGCTATTGGATTTTCCCCGACGAGAGACGGCGAAAAAAGGGAGTGACGAACTAAGGATTGATGATAGTGAGTAACGACTGGATGTTCTTTCTATTTGTACCCAGGCAGGCGTTGAGGGGTCATCATGTAACCAGTATAGGAGTTTATGTATATTCGCCACCCAATAGTATTTCCGGAAATTGGGTAGAGCAAGGCCACCTTCATTTTTGGAGGATCGAAGAACAGATTTGCGGAGTCTGGCTGGTTTCCCTCCCCATATGAAGTGCAGTATAATTGTGTCCAGTTTATCAAAAAATGCTTTGTTAAGAAGAATAGGGACATGTTGAAAGAGGTACAGAAATTTGGGTAAGACATTCATCTTGATCAGATTTATTCTTCCTGCTAAGGACAATGGGAGTGACAACCAGCGGTCACAATCTTTACCGACAGAGTCAATTAAGGATATAAAATTCTCTTTCATCATTTTGGGTATGGAGGAAGAGATAAAAACCCCAAGATATCGGATTTCAGTCTCAGCCCATTTGAAAGGTACGATTGAGTGGGGAAGAGCCTTGGCCATGGAGTTGAGAGGCAGAAGCTCACTTTTTTGATAGTTAAGCTTATAGCCTGCCAATGTGCCATATTGATCTAGTATATCAAAAAGCACCGGGAATGAAGTTAGGGGGTCAGAGATATACAAAAGTAAGTCATCCACATAAAGAGAGACTTTATGGGTTATACCTAGCCTTGTGATGCCTTTAAATCTATCCTCTGAGCGCAACCATATAACAAGAGGCTCGATAGAAATGGCAAATAGGAGAGGTGAGAGGGGGCAGTCTTTCCTAGTGCCCCTCTCAGGTGGAAAGAATGGTGAGATGGCATTATTTGTACGGACGGCAACAGATGGGGAGGAATATAGTAGTTTAATCCAACGAACAAAGTCATCTCCCAAGCCAAATCTGTTCATCACCTCATAGAGAAAGCTCCACTCAACGCGATTGAAGGCTTTCTCTGCATCTAGGGATACCACAACTTCAGGAACTGAGCTGCTAGGGGTACGAACAGTATTTAAAAGGCGTCTGGTATTGTTATAAGAGTGACATCCTGTCATGAAGCCAGTCTGGTCAGAGGAAATGATTTGAGGGAGAACACGCTGTAGTCGAAGCGCAAGGACTTTAGACAGTATTTTAAAATCTACATTTAGAAGAGAGATCGGTCTATAACTGCTACACAGTTGAGGGTCTTTGTCTTTTTTCAATATCAAATAGTGGCTTCTTATAAAGTTTTAGGGAGTTGATGCTTAGAAAAGGCTTCATTTTACATCTCTGACAACAATGGGGCCAGGAGATCGGAGTTGGCTTTGTAATATTCTGCAGAGAAGCCATCTGGGCCTGGCGACTTACCAGCCTTTAAAGATTTAATGGCGTCTTGCACCTCTACTGTAGTAATAGGTCCACCCAGTCCTCCTATCTGATTTCCGTTTATCTGAGGGAATTGTATATTTTGAAGGGTTTCATACTTTGCAGGTGGCAGTCTGGAAATATACAGATTTGAGTAGTAGTCAACAAATACTTCATTAACTGTCTTTGGGTGGTCTGAAACCATTTTACCAGCAGCAGATTTTACACTTGGAATTCATTTTGAGGTTGCTTCGACGCGAGCCTGATAGGCCAAGAGTTTCCCCGCTTTATCACCAGATTCAAAGAAATGCTGTTTTGTCTTAATTAGCTGGACCATAGCAAGGTTGTTTGGAGTTTCACACGTTCCGTATACAGACTAGGTTCTGGGTTTGATGCATACCCATCATCTATATCTTTGATTTTATTCAAGAAACTAGCGGTGTGGGATAACTCTTTTTCCCTCAGGCTTGAAACAAAGCTCATGAGCTGACCTCTCATATAGGCTTTTGAAGTTTCCCACAGTGTACTCCTAGATATTTCAGTAGAATCATTTAGTTCCAGAAAAAGTGAAATTTGGGATCTTAAAAATGTAGTGTATTCATCCTTGATTAACGGGCTAGAATTGAATCTCCAACATTTTAAAGGCCTGGATGGAATCTCAAATATCATATTCAGGGACAGTGGCGCATGATCTGAAATTGCTATAGCGTGGTAATCACATCCTTTGATTTTAGAGAATAATCTAGCGTCTACGAGAAAGAAATCTATTCATGTATATGTACGGTGTGGATGAAAAAAGAAGGAGAATGTTTTAGTAGCGGGATTCTCATGTCGCCATGGGTCCACTATGCTCCACTGAGTTTTAAAAAATTCTAAAGTTTTAGCAGATTTGCTCACAGTCAAACAGTTACCATAGGTACACTCAGAATTATTCTTCTCCACTTATCTTGGGCTAGGTATGCCATAGAATAAGACCACAATATTAATTTAGTTCTCCAGAGTGCTTGAACTCAGTGGTTGGTGTAAGGCGATGTAGCTCCGCGCGTCGTTAGATGAAGCCTGTCTCTTCCGGTAGCCATCATCGGTCATAATAAACAGTTTAGCCGGGTAGCGAAGCTGTGGTTTGAGTCCCAGATCATACAAGTCTTTCATTACCCCGCAATAGGCAGAACGTTGTTCGAGTACTTTGGGGCAGTAATCCTCGACGATATGTATGGGGTTGTCGTTGTACTTCAGTCTGCCTTGAAGTTCTCAAGCCTTCTGCACAACAAGCTCACGGGTCTGGTAGCTATGGAAACATATAACCACTGCTCGGGGTTTAGCATTCGGGCCTGTTTTTGCTGTCAGCGCCCAATGGGCTCGGCCTAGTTCAGGGACAGTTTTCAAAGTGTCCAATCCGAAAATGTCCACAAGCATTTGGGAATAAAACGCTGTTGGTCAAGATCCTTCGACATTTTCAGGGACCCCAAAAACACGAATATTATTGCGGCGGCTTCTACTTTCAACATCGACGACCCTAGCTCTCATCTTGACATTGTCCTCCACTACTGCTGCTAGCTTAGCGGCTACCTCATGCAACTCCGTGTTCGTGGCTGTGGCCGCAGTCTCCAAAAATGTTATACGTTGGTAATGGCTGTGTTAAGGGTAGTTTGGATACTGTCCAGCTTGTTTTCAAGTCGTTGAACAGAGACTTTGACCATTTCGAATTCTGCGGATAACGATACCTTGTGTTCTTCCAGTGTGGTCTTTAGTACCGGTACGATAGCCTCGTTCGCAGTACTAGGATCGTCTTTCTTTGGGTCCTGGTTCCTTGTAGTTCTGGTGGTCATTTTAACAGGTTGTAGTGGTGTTGAGAATATAATCCAACAATATTTGGTCTTACTGTGATAGAGGGTAGTGAGAAAATGATGAGGTAGATAGGCTAAAGATAGGAGCGTCCTGAGGAGCGACTATTCCCTCATGGCGTCAACCCTGTCTCCTCTCCTCTCCAAAATTTATGGAATTTTAATAAAGTCTGTTCTTAATATATTTTTTGTGTGGAATGTATTGTTTTTTATCTCTTTAAATTGACTTTTAATGAAACAAGGTCTTCATGTCATTTGGTGTAACCAATCATCAAGTGGTGCTACTGATTATAGCTGTAACTACATCAAATTAAAAATAAATATCTAATTTCTGTAGCTGAAACATTAATAAGTGATAATGTATTTAGATTAAATGTATTTTTTTAAAACATTTTTATCAGTTTTATCTGATTTACAGGAAAAATAAGTCAATTAACTACTGTTAAGACAGTGATTGTGACATTATGGAAGTAAAATATGAGCTCATTGTTGGAAAAAACTCAAAAGAAATACAAGCACTTTTAATCTAAACACTTGTTATTGCTGAGAATGTTATGAGGACCCAAACGCAGGAAGGTTTAAGGAAAAATAAGGATTTATTCCACAAAAAAGGTAAATCAGAAATGTTCTCCAGGTGAAGGTGGGCGGGTATGAGGCAGCGACGATGGAGGCACTGGAACACACAGAAAACACCAAGTTAATAAAGTCATCCAAGTAGACCCTAACCAGACGAGCCCGAACCAAACTTCACACAGGACCGGCTGCGTTACCCACGGGTAGGTAGAACAATCCACTGGCACCGAAGACCGCCTCCAGCGTTCCTTAAATAAGCCTCACAGATGAGCCGAATGACTGCAGGTGCGTGCCGTCATCTCCCACACCAGCGAAGGATGACACACCCACACACCACCTGAAAGCACACACACACACACACACACACACACCTGTCCCCACCCACACACAGAGAACTTGTTAAAAAAAATTAAGCATGTTGAGAAAATTTGTTAATTCTGAGATAAATCATGGTAGCACCACTTGGCATTTTCTAAGGCCACGGCCAATTCATCTATATAAAAAAACACAAAAGTCACATAATTTAAGAATTTAATATTATTTCATGTATTCACAACATTCTTAATGTTTGAAAAGTTGCAATAGATATTCTTATTTTTTGTATTTAAAATTTGGCACATTGAAAAACCTTATACGTCAATGGCCCATGTGTCTGTGTAATGACAATTACAGGAAGTCCAAGTCTATCTGTCCCTCCTTTGCTGTCCCTAATCATCCATCTTATCTTTACTGTCCTGAAAAACTGTCTATAAAAATCTGTCTCACCTCTACTGTCCCATCTGTCCCACTTCCAATGTCTCTTAATGTCTGTCCCACCTCCACTGTCTCTGTATAGCATGTCTCACATAACCTGGCAGAAAATGAGCAAGTTTTTTTTTTTTTTATATTTCTGCAGTGAAGACAGCAGATGTGTGAGATTAGTTCCGAATGCACAGCTCCAATAATGGACCAATTGTCAAAACTAGTATTGAATATATTTAGTATCATAATTTCCCAAATATGGGGACCTACATTCAGACTAATCCATTTTTTAACTGTCAAAGCAAGTCTCTGTGACACCTGACAGTGTGCATGTCAGCACATGTCAGCACAGGACAGGCAGTGAACATCAGCGTCCTGAGCTTTTTTGTTTTTCACAATCTATATATTGAAATGCTATTCAGTTAACGGAGGTCTCTATCTTGCATCACACCAAACATTCAGATGATGATACAGAAATAGATATGAGACAAATAAAAAAATGGTCTTTTAAGTGATGGTGTTCACAAAAAGCCTGTAATGACAAGATATGGTATGATAAAGGTATGTTATGATAAGAATAATGAAAATGTAATGATAATTCTACTGTGATAATTATCATTAAAAGGATATTTTTAGAGTTATTTATGTTTTCATGGCAAATGATTAATTTTAGATATCAGTTATTGGTCAGCTTGATTTGTAGGTATCAGTATCAGCCCTGAAAAAGAACATGAAAATTCATCCTTAGTATGAAAGATTCTGGAGTGCTTAGGATAGGTGCAATGCAACTGTCCCCCATTCTTCACTCTATCTTTCTGGACATCTCCAGGACAGCACACGTCCCGTCTATCTGGAAAACCTCAACCATCATCCTGGTTCCTTCATCCGCAAGCAAATCTACCCACGGGTACAAATAAAGTAACCTTGAACCTTGTTCCCAAGAAACCTCGTGCCTCCTAACCAAACCATTACTGGCCCATAGCACTCACTTCTGTCATAATGAGGTTCCTTGAAAAACTTACTCTATAATCCATCCTTTCAACTGTCATACCCCAGCTGGATCCTCATCAATTTGTTTATCGGGCCAGGTGGGAACGGAATCCGGGCTTGAGCTCGTTCTTAGACCTGCATGCAGTTTGCGTACCAGTCTGGCATCGGAGTCATCATCTTCTTCCTTCATAGAGCCTTGTCTCACCTGGGGACACTTGGAAGCTCTGTTCGGGTCCTCCTGGACCTGAGCAGTGCTTTCAACACCATCAGGCCAGACATCCTGAGGGACAAGCTGGTCCGGTCAGGGGTGGACCACCACCTCACAAACCGCCCTCAGTATGTGAGGACCCCAAGGCTGTGTGTCAGACACGGTTTTCTGCAGTGTAGGAGCCCCCCAGGTAACGGTACTGGCGTCGTTCCTCTTCACCCTCTACACTGCAGACTTTTCCCACCAATCACCGTCCTGTCATCTGCAGAAGTTCGACACGTCGTACAGAGAAGTCATCCAGGACTTTGTGGACTAGTGTTCACGAAACCACCTCCTGATCAATGCTAGTAAGACTAAGACGCTGGTTGTGGACCTTTGTCGGTGCACTCACACACCCCCATCACCAGTGAACATCCAGGGAAGGGACATAGAGATGGTGACATCTTATAAGTACCTGGGTGTTCACCTAAATAGCAAATTGGAATGGATTCATAACACGGCGCCCTCTACAAAAAAGGGCAGAGCAGATTGTATCTGCTCAGGAGGCTGAGGTCCTTTGGGGTGCGGGGGGAACTCCTGAGGACCTTCTACAACCCTGTTGTGGGACCTGCCATTTTTTATGGAGTGGTCTGCTGGGGAGCAACATCACACCAGCTGAAAGGAAGAGGCTGGACAAACTGATAAAGAAGGCCAGCTCCGTCCTCGGATGCCCTCTGAAACCTGTGGAGGAGGTGGAGAGGAGGAGGTTGACAGCGAACACACACTGACTGCCCTAAGGAGTTCCATTAGAGACAGACTGAGACACCCCAAATGTGTGAAAGACGGGGGTATCGCAGGTCGTTCCTTCCTGAAACTGTCCGGTGTCACAACAGAAACTGAACTGACTGAAAGAGAAAGTAATTGTTGTAGAACTGTTTATTTACTTTTGTATTTATTTTATTTCATTTTAATAATAATAATAATAATATTTGTTGGGTGCCTTTCAGGGCACTCAAGGTCGCCTTACAGACAGCAACAGTTCAATAAAAAGATAAAAATATAATTAAAAGCAACAACACAGGTAAAAGCATTAATCATTCAATAAAACAAAGGAAAAGAAAATGGAGTTAAAATACATGATGAAAGGACAGTGCATTTGAGATGTCAGTAGTTAGAGTGAGTAGGTTTGTCTGAACAGATGGGGCTTGAGTCTGGTTATGAAGTGTGGTAGTGAGTCTGCGTTGGGGAGGTCGGGGGGGAGTGCGTTCCAGAGCTGGGGAGCAGAGCAACTGAAAGTTCCACGGTGACGAGGGGGGCAGTGGGGACAGTGAGGAAGAGGGAGGAGGAGGAGCGGAGCAAACGGGCAGGTGTGGCGATGTGGAGGAGCTGGGTCAGGTATGGGGGGAGAGGTTGTGGAGGGCTTTGTATGTGAGAAGGATTTTGTAGTGGATGCGATATGTGATGGGGAGCCAGTGCAGCTACTGGAGGACCGGTGTGATGTGTTTGGAGGATGGTGTAAGTGTGATGATGCGAGCAGCATAGTTTTGGACCAGTTGAAGTTTATGGAGGGATTTTTGTGGGAGACCGAAGAGAAGGGAGTTACAGTACTCTAGACGGGAGGTGACGAGGCTGTGGACGAGGGTGGCGGTGGACTGAGGAGTAAGAGAGGGGTGGGGACGGTGGATGTTGTGGAGATGGAAGTAGGCAGAGAGGATGGTGAAGGAAAGGGTGCTGTCGAGGATGACACCCCAGACTCTTTGCCTGAGGGGATGGAAAGATGGAGGAGCCATCGATGGAGATGGAAAAATTGTTGACTTTGGTGAGGGTGAATTTGGTGCAGATGAGTAAAAGTTCAGTTTTATTGCTGTTCAGTTTGAGGAAGTTTGAAGTGAACCAGGATTTGATTTCATTGAGGCAGTTGGTAAGGGAGGAGGGGGGGAGAGTGGAGTTGGGTTTTGTGGAGATGAAGAGCTGGGTGTCATCCGCGTAGCAGTGAAAGTGAATGTCTTCGAAAGATGTGTCCAAGGGGGAGAAGGTAGATGATAAAAGAAGGAGACCAAGGACAGAACCTTGGAGAACACCTGAGGTGAGGGGGAAATTGTGTGAAGTAAAGGATTTGAGTTGAATGAACTGAGTGCGGTCAGAGAGGTAGGAGTGGAACCAGAAGAGGGGTGTGTTTCTTTGGAGACACCGATGGAGGAGAGTCTTTCCAAGAGGATGGAGTGTGAATTGGTGTCGAAGGCTGCACTTGAGGTCAAGCAGGATGAGGATGGATAGTGAACTGGAGTCAGCAGATAGACTCCGGTGATTTTGAGTAGGACAGTTTCAGTACTATGAAGGGGATGAAAGCTGGATTGAAATTGTTCGTAGAGGTTATTTAAAGAAAGGTGGGAGTGGAGTTGTGCAGCAACAGTTTTTTCAAGGATTTTGGAGATGAAGGGAAGGTTTGAGATGGGC
>JAPTHA010000001.1:27022144-27037290 GCA_029814585.1 Gymnapogon annona
TCCTCTTCAGTGCCCTCCTCACTTCATCTTTACTAATCTTTGTTACTTCCTGGTCCACAACATTCACCTCTTCTACTATTCGTTCCATCTCATTTTCCTCTTTCATCAACTCTTCAAAATACTCTTTTTATCTTCCCATCACAAAACTGACACCCGTCAATATGGTTCCGTCCCTATCCTTAATGACCCTAACCTGCTGAATGTCCTCCCCAACTCTGTCTCTCTGCCTTGCCAAACGGTCATCCTTACTGTCCAACCTGGCATACAAATCATCGTAAACCACTTGTTTGGCCTTTGCTACCTGTACTTTGACCTTATGCTGCATCGCCCTGTACTCCTGTCAACTCTTTGCAGTCCTCTCAGTATCCCACTTCTTCTTAACTAACCTCTTTCTCTGAATATACTCCTGCACCACCAAGTCTTCTTATCTACTTTCCTTCCGGATGCCATCCCGAGTACTCTCCTACATGTCTCCAAGATTACATTAGCTGCAGTTTCCCAGTCACCTGGAAGCACCTTCTGACCACCCAGTGCCTGTCCCAACTCCTTCCTAAAAGTCCTGCAACACTCATCCTTTTTTAGCTTCCACCATTTTATCCTCTGTTCTTCCTTTGCCCTCTTCCTCACTACCAGAGTCATTCTACACACCACCATCCTATGCTCTCTAGCTACACTTTCACCTACCATGACTTTGCAGTCACTGACCTCCTTCAGATGACCTACTGACCTCCTACACTGTCTATACCTGATGCAGACCGTCTATACCTATTTTTGTCCTACCGCCTGCCTCTTCTGGAAAAAAGTATTCAGTACAGCCATTTCCATCCTTTTTACAAAGTCAACCACCATCTGTCCTTCTGCATTCCAAACCTGAATACCAATCACCTCCTCATCACCTCTGTTTCCTGTACCAACAAGTTCATTCAAGTCGGCACCAATCACAACTCTCTCACTTCTTGGGATGTTCTGTATCACTTCGAGATCCAACCACAATTTCTCCTTCTCCTCTAACTCACATCCTACCTGTGGAGCATACTCACTAACCACATTGAACATCACCCCTTAAATTTCAAGCTTCAGACTCTTCACTCTATCTGACACTCTTTTAACCTCCAGGACATTCCTAACAAGCTCCTCCTTCAAGATAACTCCTACTCCATTTCTCTTTGTATCTACCCCAAGATAGAACAACTTGAACGCTGCTCTTAAACATCTAGCCTTGCTACCTTTCCACCTGGTCTCCTGGTCACACAATATATTTACTTTTCTCCTCTGCATCATGTCCACCAACTCTCTACCTTTTCCTGTCATAGTTCCAACATTCAGAGTCACTACTCTCAGACTTAGACTCTTGGGTTTCCTCTTCTCTCTCTTCCAACACACCTTACTCTTCTCCTTCCATGACCAACAGTAGTCCAATTTCCACTGGCACCTTGTAGGTCAATGGTGGTTGTTGTTAACCCGGGCCTCGACCGATCCGGTATGGCAGTCTAAGGTGTTATTCGCATATTTGGTTTTGGCAAAGGTTTTTACGCCAGATTGCCCTTCCTGACACAACCCTCTGTATTTATCCAGGCTTGTGACCGGCACAAGAAGACACTGGCTTGTGCCCCCTTATAGCTACATTTTGTATTATTTCTTTTTGTATTTATATTTTTGCTATTGTGTGTTCTAAATGTACTCTGCTGCTGTAGATGGAAATTTCCCTGAGTAGGACGAATAAAGGCATCTAACCTAATCTCCCCATCACAGGCCCCTCAGATCTTAATACTAAAACAGTCACATACCTTGCACGGACAATAGCCACAGAATCAGACCACCCTCTCCATACTCACTTTGTCCTGCATCCCCTCTGCTGTAATTTTACTAAACAGTCTGTAACATTCGGTGGTTCATTATGTGCATATGTTACGTGTGTGTTGTTATTGTCTTTCTATGAAGTCTATCTATGATGGCTTTTGGTCGTGAAAACAAAATGCCCTTCTAGCTATCTATCCATCCATCCATCTAACATGTTTACCTTTTTAAGGCCATTAACAACCTATTTTAGGCTTAGGTCTAGGTTTAAACTGATTTGTTTAGGATGTTTTCACTGCATGCGAACTGACAACATGTATGGATTTTTGTGTGTCCATGTAGCTCCAACAGCAGCAGCATCTCCCCCGACAAATGAGCCAGGGCCAGAGGAATCCATACCCACAAGTCAATCAGTACCAAGGTGAGACACATGCATATACCACACACAACGTATGGATGTATATCAATGTATGGTATCACTTCCATAGTTCTCTAAAAAGCTAAGTAAGGCCTGACCTATAAATTCTCTTAGCATTATACTGATGAAAATGTTTGTGAATGGATGCTTGGTAAATGAGTTTCTAATTTTGAGTGTAGTATCCAGATCGTTATCATATTCACACTGCTGTTTCTCATCATCCACTCACTGATGTTGGCAGCGAGTATAGCATCATACATGGGAGAGCAGATTTTACATTTGAGAACAAAGAACATGTATGCAAGCAGACCCACAGACTGAACATCTCCTTCATCACCATCAAACGTCGTCATCTCTCTATCAGATCAGTTGGCACTCAGATGTTCTGCAATGTCTTTCTCTCTCCCTGGAAAAAACAAATATTCATGCTCTGCCTGTTACCTCGGCAACTTATATGTCTTGGATCCCCTAGAGTTCTGGTGAAGTCAAAGAGATGAATGAAAGAAGGGAAAGAACAAGAGGGAGGTAGATATGATCTGGTAGATAGAGAAAAGAAGCGAAGGAAGGAAGGAAGAAAGTAGTTGAGAGGATGGTGGAGAGATGAAAAAAATGAGGGGGAAAAAGTCTAAATCCATTTATAGCCATCAGATGGTCTGTCTGCAATGAGAACAAGAAGAAGAGGGATTTTTAAGAAGAATTCCTGACCTAGAAATGTATATCCATGTACACAAATGGCATCACCTTAGACTTAGGCTTCCTTTAATTGTCATCACACAGACACATACAATGAATCTGGCAATGAAATGTCATAGATTGGCAACTGATACCACAAAATAAATAAATATGGAGAATACAAAAATGCACAATTACTAAAGTAAATCCAAAGCCATGAGTGGCTGCAGTCAGATCAACCTCAAATTGTAAATGGATTGCATTTATATAGCACTCTTCTACACATTAAGGGACTTTAAGCACTTTACATTGGCCTCACACACACACACCAATGCCAGGCTCCACTGGGAACAATTTTGGGTTCAGTGTCTTGCACAGGGACCCTTCGGCCATTGGATGACCTGCTCTACCAACACCAAGCGGCATGGAGCAGGTGGATAGTATTCAATAATTTGGGTCGTCCCTTGAGGGAGAGGGAGTGACCCAAGTCACAACAAGATAGAACTTTGACAATTAATGATGAATAATATGCTACTCTAGCAGATCAGAGTGCCACCTTATATTTATTTAGGCTGTCCTGTCAGATTAAATGGCGTTCTTCCAGTTTAGTAGAACAATACTTTCTCTCCATTTTTCAGGTATGTTGCTTTAATTTGCAAGTATGGGAATTAAACCAGGTAGATGGTAATGACTTTGTAGTTCTCAAAGTGAATAAAAAATCAGCAGGTGCTTAGAGCATTTTCCCACCATGCATCATTTCTTTAGACTCGCCTCCCGCAATCAGTCAGAGATGCAGACTCCATTACGATTTTCAAAGCCAGGCTCAATTCTCACCTATTTTTCCAAGCATATGGTATAGCTGATAGCCTTTTCCCCTGATTTTTTGTCGCTTGTTTGCAATGTTTGTGTTTTTCTTTGTTCTGTTGTTTTAGTATTATTGTTGTCTTTTGTGGTTTTGTCAAGTTGGTTTTATTCATTATCTGTTATTTGTGTCTGTTCCTTGTAAAGTGTTTTGAGACCATATTTGTTTATTTTGCACTTGAAATAAACATGAATTGAATTGCAGCTAATTCCCTTCTGTTATGTTATGTTATGATACAATATTATATCTAATATTTTTGCAGAAATTCTGCTGTATAAACACCAGACTCATCAATTTGAGGTGGACTAAAATTGACTGAATTTAAGGAAAGAATTTGCTGTGTAATTCAGACACAGGATTAAATAAAGTACTGTTGGGATTTTCTTTCTTAAATTTAGATATAGCAATAAATGTCCAAGTAAATATCAAGTATAAACATTTTTGACAGGAAGAGAATCATTGAAAAACTAAAATTCCAATGTTATCTGGCAGTGGCTCAATTATGTTGATTTTGCTATATTCTTCTTACTACTGCTAACTAGTTATCTGGCAATGATCAGAGGTGAGGATCTGGGGGACTACTAAGTCTTCAAGTTCCACACCACAAGGGCCATTATCACACCATTAGGACTAAGTCAAGGGTGGGATTAAATTGGTGAGTGGGTTTATGTACACACTGACTAAAGCCTATCGAGTCTAGTAACATAAACCTTTGTTACTGCCACTGATGTATGTGCCGTTTGGTTATTCAAGGGGATTTCATCTACAGATTTTAAATAAGATATTGGTAAGTCACCTGCCTTTGGGCCAGAGGCGGAAAA
Source organism: Gymnapogon annona (assembly GCA_029814585.1). Lineage (NCBI taxonomy): Eukaryota > Metazoa > Chordata > Actinopteri > Kurtiformes > Apogonidae > Gymnapogon > Gymnapogon annona. The sequence continues at coordinate 27,026,715 of JAPTHA010000001.1, forward strand.
GAGTACAGACACCTGTATCACAGTGGGTATGCAAATCCTAAAAAGTAGTTACTTTTTATCAGAAACCAAGGATTCTAACTAAAAACACACAATTAGCTAAATGCTAAAAAAAAATATAGTTGTTCATGACTGACTGCTATTGTAAATACAAATTTATAGTATTTCATGTTATACTTTTTGGACCTTCAGCAGGGCTGGCTCCCACAAATCCCTTTTTTATTTCAAACCATAAAGTAATGATACCATGAATCAAGCAATGTAAACTGCTTGATAAGTATTTCTGAATTGTTGACCCCACTTAGAAGTAACAATTACATGCTAACAATCTGCTGTCCACTGTGTGGTGCTCATAGGTCAACTGGTGGCCCACAGGTTTAGCTGTTATTGACCATGTATACAGGATGTTGCGTATGATGTCACCCTTTGAGGCATGGGGTGATGAGTTCATCATCATAAAACTTTGAATTGAATTGAATATGCCTTTATTCGTCCCCAGAGGGGAAATTTCACAACAGCAGCTTAAACAAAGAGTAGAAAAATAGAACAGAGCAGAATAGATACACAACAAACTGAAATCTTGCACAACATGGACAACAAAGACAAGGACAGTATACATGATTGAAGTCCCAGAGATGATAACGATGATGAGGGGCTGAATGCGTCCTTCGGAGAGAAACTGTCATCTGTTATTTGCAATAATTATTACATTTAGTGTAAAGTATCAAACACAACTGATGATGAGTTCTTTTGGATTTTTCCTTTCTGAGGTCGCAACAACGAATTCAATGCGCATATTTGATTTGGCAGAGGTTTTTAGGTCGGATGGCCTCAGCACAATGAGACATTTTCATTAATGTTGAAGAATAATTTAGAGATTCACTGGAGCACTTATCAGAAGATCCAACTAATATTTAAAAAAAGATTAGGATTGAAGATTACAACATATCTATTGGAACTAGGAGTTTTTGAAGCCATCATTTAGTGGCCATCATTGCATTGACAACATACATTAATATTTTGTTTTAGAATTTAATTTTTCAGTGGTTAAACTTTAAAGTTTCATGTTCCCTATCTCCACCAATGCAAACAGTTTTTTTTTTTTTTTTCTGTTGACATGATTGTTTTTGGACTGCCATAATGAGGTCATTTAATACAATGCATTACATATACGCAATTCTGGCATTCACGGTCATTTCGGTTTTCACCTAGTATTTACGGTTTTTCGTAAATGCCAGTTGTTCGGGACGTGTGCCGTAGAGTTTAACAGGTCAAGTGAATGCATTTTCAGCAGGTGCCCGTCTGTGTCTCCCACAACTCATCACCGTGACAACGTAGCCAGACTTTGTGAGTGTGAGCAGAGAGGGGAGGGGCCGGACAGAAGTGAACACATCTATAACAGTTCAATACGCATGTGGAATATTCACAATATATAGGAATTAAAATACACAACTGACACACATGGAAAAGAACCAGTACACAAACACACACAACTGACACACATGAAAAAGAACAAACACACAAACTGACATACAATGGAGAAGAACTAACACACAAAAAATACACAACACACAAGGAAAAGAACAAATACACAAATTACACAGCTCCCACACAAGGAAAAGAAATGGCGCTATAATAAAGACAAAAACTGCTTGATTAAAAATGTACATTACATACATTAGTGTAAACCAATAAAGATTAACAAGGATGGGTCAATATGGAAATAATTTATTTAAGACACCGTCATCCTTCCTCCGTGGGCTCCGCAGGGCCTGGGGGCAAAGTGGCGCGGGGCATGGTCCCTACTCATAATTGCTTGCAGTTCTATTGGTTAAAGTATCGGTGCAGCCTAAACCTTGTGTGTTAATGAGATGCAGTTTGGAGGTTTGGTTCAAACCCCTGCACATACCTCAGTTGCAAACATTCACATATGTACACCAGCAGGGGGTGCTATAGTTAGGCATTTAGGCCTATAACTCCCACACCGTGGTATTTTTAAAAAACACACATGCCATATTCCCTTAATGTCAGCCACTATATATATATATGTATATATATATATATATATATATATATTCTTACTTACCAGAAATTGAATGTGGTTGTGGCTTGCCAATGGGGGCGTGCTAAAAACAAGCTAAACGCTTATGCTGATTGCTGTGAAATATAGGGATCCTGTAGAATAGGACACAGATCCAGCATAAAAAATATTATGGATGTATTCCTCTAAGTGGCTCTATAATTGGTGTTTTTGCTTCTAACATCCACATTTTAAATATCACATTCATAAACTTTATATTCTTTCATTTCCTGGGTGGTTTTGGATTTTCTGAAATAGACCCCACATACTTACCATGTGTATTTTATGTTTTAAACCCAATAAACATTGAAAACATACCTTTTCTATTTTCTCCTAGTAGTTAAAATCGATCAAGTTGAAATTTTATACATACACTCACATGACTATTCTGATTACAACCATATCAGAAGAAAATGACTGCTCCCAAAATTGCAGCAGTTATAAACATTTGCTTATGTGTGGTAAGACACACCCATATTGGCCAGCCTCACTTACCTTCAAGTTGCGGTATAAGCAATGGCCTTTCATCAAACTCAACAAATTGTGTAAAAAACCTGGAGTAGCCGTTTAAGAGCTATTAACTTATCATATTTGCAGTGCCCCCTAGTGGCCAACAGTCACTAGGGGACCTAAATACATTGGTCTTGAAATAGCGCCCCCTGCTAGTGTACCTAACTGATCTGAAGTACCTAACTGCATCTGAAGTCGTCGCAAGTGTTTGAACCAAACCTCCAAACTGCATCACTGTACCACACACGGTTTAGGCTGCACCAATACTTATACAGTTATGAGCGGGACAACTGCTCACAGTTATAGTTTTTGGTCAAAGCTGTGAACCGGGGCAAAGCCTCCCGGCGCCACTCGGATCCCATGGAGGTCTACCCCGAAGCACGACGACCTCTTAAATAAATGATTTCCACATTGACCCATCATTGTTAAACTTTACGGCTGTATATACATTTTAATGTACATTTTTTCTTAAGCAGTTTTTGTCTGTCGACACCAGCCCTAACCCAGGACCATTGAGAGAATGGAAGAATAGAAAGTTTCTGAATGTGAAATTTAAAATATGGAAGGTTAGACTTAGACTTAGACTTCCTTTATTCCTTTGAGGTTGAGGCCTCACATCCTAATCAATGGAACAGTTCGACTACTGGAGCTCAGGGAAATGTTTAGTTAAAACTCAGAGACCAAGTTAAAATATAAAATAATTATTGGTTTGAATTTGAATGATTAATAAAATGTATAACAATAACAACAATAATGCATGGACACAAAAAAGGTCAGTATTACTCAAAATATGAATCCGTAAAATCTTATATGGCCAATTATCTAGAACAGGGTTTGGGAACCTTTTTTGCCTGAGAGAGCCATGAAAGTCATATATTTTAGAGCATATTTCTGTGAGAGCCATATACTGTAATATTTTTTAACACGGAATACAATTAAATTAGTGAATTTTCAAGACCAAGAATGTACAATAATGTGTCTCTTCAGTTATTCTTTGTTTTAAATTATTTAATTAGTATTTTTCATTAGACAATATTACAGTTACACACATACACTACAAGACAACATTCACAACACTCATTGACAGGATCAGAGACAACAGACTAAACACACACACAATGACACGATCAGAGACAACAGACAAAACACAACAACAAACACAACAACAGGATCAGAGACAGTAGACAACTCACACACATAATGACAGGATCAGAGACAACAGACAAAAACACACACACAATGGCAGGCTCAGAGACAACAGACAAAACACAACAACAGGATCAGAGACAGTAGACAACACACACACATAATGCCAGGGTCAGAGACAACAGACAAAACAAACACACACAATGACATGATCAAACAGGACAAACAGGTACAATGACCAAAAAGCTACATCAAAAAAGGAACAGCATGAGTCAAAACTCATTCATTTTAATAATAATTAAATTGACAATAAATAAAATAAACAGCACCATTGGTGCACATTGCAATAAGTTTATACATTGTTATTTTTTTCTTTAATGAACTCAATGAAAGACTTGAATAACTCCTCCCCTCTTGTTGACCATGTCAACTTATCTGTGAGCCAGATGCAGTCATCCAAAGACCACATCTGGCTTCTGAGCCGTAGGTTCCTGACCCCTGTTCTATATGCTCCTAGGAGTAATTCCTCAATCTATATATTTTGCCAAATGTTGCATCAATTTGCACCAAATTTGTCACAGAGCCTTTGGTGGATATCTGCAACAAGTGAATTGAGTTTGACGTTGATAGATTTAACTTTGACAAACATATGAAACAATATGTTTTGTTTTTGCTAGCACAAAGATGACTTGCTTATAGTTTTGGGAGCAGCCGTTTCCTTCTGAATATGGCTGTACTCAGATAAGTCATGTGAGTGTATCTACAACATTTACAGATAGTCTTTAATTCCTAGGAGAAAATGGAAAAAGTATGTTGTCAATGTGTATTGAATTACAAGCTAAAATATGTATCGAAAGTGGGCAGGTAAAGTTTATGAATGTGACATTGAAGATGTGAACGTTAGAGGCCAAAATGCATATGAACCCATTATAGCACCACCTGATGGAATACATGCACAATGTTTTTTTTTGCCAGATCTGTGATCTGTTAGAATCTCAATAAATTTCACAGCCCGGTAATAAATGTGCTTTGTTTATCCCGTCATAAGCCACACCCACATTGACCTGCCACACCCACCTTCAAGTCATGGGATCCTTAAAGGCTTTTCTTCATACTTAATAGCAGATATGAATTTATCCTGTTTACAGTGTGCCCTAGTGACTGACATTCACAAAATTTATTGCACACCTTCATAGTTACATAACAACCCATCATCTAAGATTTGGTGTTGATACTATTTACAGTTTGCAAGATTTGCAACAGTTTGCATCCTTCTAGCTAGCTACAGAAATTTAGTTGTTAATAATTTGTACATTTTTTTACCCCAATGCATTTGTGTGATAACTTTGGATTAGGTAAAGGAGTTGAGTATATATGCCAAGTTTCACGCATATCAGACCAAATCTCACGGAGGAGTTAGAAAAAGTACATTTTTCAGTCTTTACCATGTTGTCCAAAAAAAAAAAAAAAATCATCGGTGCAAATGGGCGTGGCCTAGCCCAAATGATTCACCAACATTCAGGGATGTTGCTGATGGCAATGTGTGTGTGTTTTTCTTTAAATGCAACACAGGGTGTGGGAGTTATAGACAGAGAGATTATAGTGCCGCCTGCAGGTGTACTTGTGTGAATTTTTGTGTCTGAGGGGATCGTCAGCATTTGAACCAAACCTCCAAACTGCACCTCTGTACCATGCACAATTTTGGCACCGACACTTTTACCAATGGAAATATAATAATAAATATCCAAGCGATTACAATAGGGTTCCTGCACTGCAGTACTAGGCGACTCAGCAGTGCTAGGAGACTGTGTCTCCTGAGCACCGCAGGCTTGGCCTACTATAAATCTGAGCAATTATAATTGGGTTCCTGCACTGCAGTACTAGAACACTTTGTCTCCTGAGCACCGCAGGGTTGTCCCCCTAATAATAACTGTAGTGACTTAATATTTAAAGTCATTCTGTGGGAGGGGCGGGGAGGCGTTGCTGGCCTATTTGTCTGACTCGCTGCCAAAAACATTGAGGCTAAGATCCAGTATTATATGTTTTCATACTTTATTGATCGAAAAAGTATACTCAAACAAGTAATAATAAACATATTAAAAAAATCGGAGTTAAAATCTGATATCACACCAAATAATTATATGCACACGGTCAACAAAAAGTCGGCGACCCACTCACCCTCTTTCCAAACCAAAAATGCCATGAAGATGAACAGATGCATTGCATTAAATCAACAATCACCACCATACACGCGACCCAAATTACCATGACAACAATATACCTAAAAACTACATAAACATTCAATCAACTCATCAAATTCATTCATGGCTCCTACAATAACAATCCGAGTGATTACAATAGGGTTCCTGCACTGCAGTGCAAGGAGACCCTGTCTCTTTAGCACCGCAGGCTTGGCCCAATAAAAATCAGAGTGATTACAATAGGGGGTCAAGCCTGGGATATGTGCTCAGGAGACAAATCCAAGCGATTACAATAGGGTTCCTGCACTGCAGTTCTCTGGTTCCTGAGGACTGCAGGCTTGGCCCCCTAAAAATCTAAGCGATTACAATAGGGGTCCTGCACTGCAGTGCTAGGAGACCCTGTCTTCCTGAGCGCCACAGTCTTGGCCCCCTAATAATCGGAACAAAACAATAGGATTCCTTTACTCCAAATACTGTGAGACTTTGTTTCCCAGCACTTCCAGGCTTAATAATAACAGTTCTATTTCTAGTTCTAGTTATGAATGGAGCTATACAGCCCCCCCCAATACACCCGCCACCACTACTCCCATCAATTTGCTTTGATCTGAATGAAATTTGGTATTCTTACGTATCTCAATGAGATCTACAATTAATTTTCTGGGACATATGCTGTGAGACCAAGGCGAGGTCAGGCATTTTGATGCCTCACAAGTACAAAACGGAAGTGTTATAACACAGTAATTTTTTTGTCCAATCATCACCAAACTTAACATGATTGATGTTAGTCACACCCTGAAACAAAATTATATAAAAACAGTAAATGTCACTCATAGACTCACCTAATGTTAACAGAAAATCATGTTGTTGTTTTTTTACATTTTTATGTTAAATAAAAAAATACATGGTGGACATTGCCACTTGTTGGCGAACAGTGGAATTTATGTCAGTGTTGCAACATTGTCAGTATGTGAACCACCCTTAGTTGCGTGGGTGCATGAGGGCCCATCATAACTGCTTGCAGTTACTAGTTGGCTTTGTTTTTTGAAGCAAGATCATTCAGCTCTGTGTTCCAGTTGTGCCCCTTTCCTAAGTTTACCTGTCAATATGGCCCTGTAGAAAACACTGTTAGCCAGTTCTAAAGACTTTTTTCTTTTCTAGGTCCTCCTCAAGACCTGGCATCCAGGAGCCAGGCCCTCCAGAACATCCGGGCTGCCCGGCTCTTGCAACAACAGCAGAACCAGCAGCAGATGGTCCAGATGAGCTCTGTTCAATGCCAGGGGGGGTCTGTGGGACCCCAAACCGACATGGGCCTCCCCTATAGCAGTCAAGGCTCCAACCAGGGTTCCCTGTATGGCCTCAACCCCTCTATGACCCAAATGATCCACCAGCAGCAGCACCAAAGTCAAGGTGTCCAAACCTCCATGGGACTTCCACCACAGCACAACCAAGCTGGAGGGCCTCCCCAGCAGCCAGGCACAGGTCCTGGAGTCACAGGCATGCCTGGAGGCCCTGTAGGTGGTGGAGCAGGAGGATACGGAAGTCAGGGGATCTTAATGAATTCCATGACCCAGCAACCTCTTAAAGGACCTCCTAATTCCAAAGCTCAGGCACAGAGACTGCAAAGTATGCATGGAGCTGGAGGTGGCAGTGGCAGCATAGGAGCAGGTGGTTGGCCACAGCAGCAGGGACAGAGTCTGCAGGCTATGGGTGGAGGAGTCGGAAGGACTACAGGTACAGGTGGAGGGGACATGTTTGGCTCTGCACAGGGGTATGGGATCCAGCCAGATCAGCCCCCTCGCATGACCAAACAACAATTTCAGAACCCGGGACAGGGCGTTAGCCAGGGGATGGACCATAGGGTGGGCAACCCAGCTGTGGGAATGGGCCCAATGATTGGGCCTCACATGGGCAACCAGTCCAGGACAAACCAGCCCCGACCTATGGTCATGAACCCAGGGATGAACCAGGGAGTGATGGGCCAAGGGATGAGTGCGATAGCGGGGTTCGTACCTGGCCCTGGGGGGCCAGGAATAGGGACCGGGGCTGGACCCTATGGATCAGGGGGAGTTGGAGGTCAGCCTCAGGGCTACCAGAGGACAACAAATCAGGACATGTCATCTTACGGATATGGGGGCGGGCCCTCAGGAGGAGCCTTCGGATTGGGCGATGGCTCAGGGGCAGAACTGGACTCGAGTGATGGCTGGATGGAGGAGTTTTTCCCTGGCCAATAGCCAAAGGGGAACCTACAAATCAGGTTTTACTGGATGAACTGAACATAGGACAAGTTTTAAAACCAGAAAGGATAATGTGCGTCAGACTGGTGACAGGCATGTTTTTGTATTGTAAAACATGACCAAGGATCTCAAAACATAAATTTTGTATGTGTGAGCACCGAGGAAAGAGGTCATTTTGTCTTGTGCATATTAAGGAAAACCCATATAGAGATTAAGATGTGTTTCCATGACTTTGCCTTTCCTCTTGTGGAACGAGTTTTTCTTATGTTCGTGTGCCCCATTTACATATTCAGGGTATTGGGGATATCGGGATTTACATATTCAGGATATTACATATTGCTTTGAGCCCGACCTTTGGCAGGGGCTGATTGGATACCACAGAACGGGAAAGAAGACAAGTTCTCAAGACAGCAGTTTATTTGTGTTTGTGCCACTGTGCTCAGTGCTTTAGATGTCTCAATTTGGTGAGGAGCTGAAAAGGAGCAGAAATCACTCTCTGCTCCCTTTCTTATACCCCATCCCCCTTTGTGCCAATACTTATTGCTTCCACACATGCTCAGAAAACTACACTTACCTGTCTCTGCAACTGTGTTCTCCTCAATTGTTGTCTCTGTCCATCATCCTCCAGCTTCCTCCCCTATTCCCCACCCTCTCTAGAGACTCATTCCTTATACTGAGCAGTCCCATCACTGTTTAAATTGCAAAACATCACAGCAGAAAAAATGATGCCCCCCTAATGTGCCACATGAAGGCACTCAGCTCTCTAGTACTTTTGTTATGTAACTGACCTGGGTGTCAGTTCGGGAGGTTTCATTTCTTGTGTGCACATGCATAGCGTGGATAACAATAGTTACAGACAGAGGGAGACAAAAGGCAGCTAAAGCAAGCTCACATACATATGGCAACAAAAACAAGCAAGGGAGAACGGTCAAAACATATGCGAGAGGCAGCTAACAGAGTGTGACACAAACCACATCATACACATCAGGCCGACATGAGAATAAATGGTCTCTGGGCACTGAATGTATTCAAGCACCACAAGTGACTTTTTCTTTTTAAGGAATATTGTAATAAATAAGGTGCTCTTAGAAAGCCCATCCACGCATTTGCTTCTTGCTGTTTCCTCTCTAACAATAAGCTTCATCATGTCTTTATTTTTATTTATTCAAAAACAAAGAAATTTTTTAATTAATTTTTTTTGTTTTAGTTTTTCCTTGTTTTTGGAAAAAAATAAAATCTATTTGTTCTCTTGTTGCAGTGTTGCAGTGCAGCCTTACCTTCTTATTGTAATGCTGTCAATGCAGCCCCGGCTTTTCTTGTACCACATCTGTAACACACCCCTACATCCAACTTAATCTGCTATACTATTAACACTACTGTGAAGACATGGAGGTTATCGCCATCCAGCAGTTGAAGTTGAGCAGATGAAGAAGATGAACCACTGCAATACATTGTTTCAAGAGAAATCAGACAGGGGCATAGAGAGGGCTGTTAGCACTAGCTATCATCACAATAATCAACACTAGCACGAGCTTTCCTTAGTCACAAAGAATTCTCATCAACTGTTTTTGACCCTAATGGCTGAGTAATATTTGTGCGTTATGGTGTTGTTATGTAACCTTCATTCCCTTGCTGTTTTTGTAATCTTGGTTAAAAGCTGAATGAAAGTGAATGTGTCTGTACATGCATTACTATTTAGCTCATCGGAGATGTGAGTTTAAAGATGATGCTGTAATCAACAAACCAAAAAGCCTTCTTCTCTGTAAAGTAACTTTCCCAAGGCATTTGTTCTCATGGCTGTTGGTGTTGTATAATCTGACCCTTTAAATACAAACTTTATACCATGCCCATCCTGCTTTTCGATAACACCCACAATCGAGACGTTATACTTTGATTTTGTTACATGTTGAAGACCTCTGTAGCACAGTGTGAAGTCCAAAAGCCAAGGTGCAGGTGTAGATTTCACAGTCTTATTGGAGGTTAGCTAAACCATCCCACAGAGAGTCTGAGGTTATGTTGGATAAACTCTGGGTTTGAACAAGCCTTACTGAATCAAAAAGCAGAACACTCATCATTTCATTGCCCACGCTTCCAAAACTATTGACTCATAAAAGCAGTGAAATGGAGGTATGTGTGTTCAGGAATACATCTAAAGATTCCCCATTTCAATCTGGAGCTGCAAAGGTAGAGAAAAAGCAATTGTAGGTGGGTGTTTTTATCCTTCTTTCAGGAAAAGAATGGAAGTTTCCTCCACATATTATGTACCGGGACCAAGCCTGAAGACAACATTTTAACAGAACTGTTGTTTTTTTTTCTGTTTTTTTTTTTTTTTTTTTATCTGTGTGTGTGTGTGTGTGTGTGTGTGTGTGTGTGTGTGTGTGTGTGTGTGTGTGTGTGTGTGTGTGTGT
>JAPTHA010000001.1:27041378-27060387 GCA_029814585.1 Gymnapogon annona
TATGTATATATAAAAAATCTGGGTTATCTGGGTTATTTGTAAATATGTTTTTACAGGTTTAAATACATCAGATAATACAGCCTCTACTCTGTAAAGAATTTACTGTTTGTTGGAAAACAGAGTATTTTATTTTGAAGTTCTTTGTTTTCACTTTTAACCCATCTGAGCTATGCTGTTGCACTTCAGACAATGTCTTACTACTAATTTGTATCGTAAACCTTTTCTCTTTGAAATTATTTTCATTTGTTTTTCTAGTTGGAGATTTGACTTTGTTCTTAAGCAATGCTTATTTCTTTTTACTCTGTACAGAATTCTGAAATATTAACAAAAGAGGATTACAAAATCTTTCTTTTTCTGTTTTGTTTTTCAAAAAGATACAATAAAGACTGAATGATCTCACTGATCATATTAAATGAAGGGTCCCTGTTGTTCATTGGGTTCATTTCGCAGTATGGTGAAGGGACCTCAGCAGTTTCACTACTTGACGTATTCACCTGACAAGCAATTCCATTTCATTTCAGGGGTCACATCCAGAGACACACCTCATGCCTAAAGTCAAACTGACTGCCAAAACATGGAGTAACGTTTTGTTTAAGGGACATTTGCCTTATTAGACTTGTGCTGAAGAGCATAGTCTTAATTTTGTCTGGCAGACAGATGAATCACTGGACTGTTGTCATCAGACAGACACAGACCCCACACAGCGCCAGGATCTATCTCTTGTAATTCATCTCTTTGGCGGAACCACCCCTTTCAAACACACTCCTCATCACCCTTTGTAAGCCTGTTCCCTTTTCCATCTTCTTGTGCGTCCTCTCCTTACCTCTGCTCCTGTTTCATATTCCTTATGTCTATGCCCTTTTCTTCTGGCCTGCAATGTGTGTACACGCACATTACTGGTGGGTGAGAATAAGAAAGATGACAACATCATTACTAAGACAGAAAAGACAGGACGAAGAGAGGATGAAAGACAGGACAGGGGGAAGACTGGTGGGGACCAGAGAAAAGCAGGGAGGGAGAGAGGGATCAGTTTGAGATGTGTTCACTACAACACCCACCATCTGTGGTCTTAATGACCCCAGACAACAAGACCGTTTCCATTACTGGTGTAATAACTGTTAATGAAGAATGAATCCTGCTGGTTTCCTTCAATAAAACCACTCCTGTCACTGCGATCTGATGGCAACAGGGTTTCTTGCAACAGCATACATCTGTTGGTTTTTGAGTTCTGCAATTGTCTGAGAAAGCACAAAATAAATCATAAATGAGCAGGTTTGGAGGACGTTTTAGCATCTGATAAAAAAAAATAACTAAATTGACACATAAGAAATCATTTTCACTTCAGCAGTAGCTCAAACCATCATCCAATTTACTGTATCTAACTTTTTAGTCCTTTTGTGTGTGGTGTCCAAAACCACATTATGAACTGCGGCCAAGGAGATTTACTGTATTTCAGTTCACTTCGCTGACAACAATATATGTTTTTTTATACCTAGTGTTGAAATGAGTGAGAAAACTGATTTGAGCTTTATGTTTTTAATCCTTGGTGAAAGAGTATAGAAATGGCAGACGTTTGACATTTACATTTATCAACCTGAGGCACTGGGAGAGAACGCTCTCCTGCAGTGCTAGACCAACACCAATGTATCACAGATTGAACAAAGAAGAAACAATTATACACTCCAATAACATAATTTCATCCAAACTGCATAAGATAAGAAGTGGTCTGTTATGATTCATGTCTTGTCAAGCTCTGTTCGTTTGTTTCCGGTTTTATTTGGTGATTTCCTGTCTGGTCCTGCGTTTCTCTCCTTATGTGTCTGCTAGCTTCACACCTAGTTTCCCTTCCCACCTGTATCTCATTACAAATCATACTGTGTCGCACCTGCTGAAATCCTCTTGTATATAAGTGTGTGTGTGTTCCCCTGTCCTTTGCCAGATCGTTGAGTGTCTTGTCCGAGAAGCATTCCTCATCCTTGCCTTGTCTTGATTCTGTGTGTGAGTATGCTAGGTGCTATAGTTTAATTCTGGAGATTTATTTGTGTTGAAGTTTGTTCTATTCTTGTTTCTTGCATTTTTGATAATTGTTCATTTTTCTAAATTCTGTATGTTTTTTCTTTGCAAGAGTGATTTTGATTAGTAGTTTTGGATTTATGATTTACCCTTTGTGGGAATTTTAAGTAAATTTTTAATCACGTGTTTTTGTCCTGCGCTTTTTGTTAAACTGATAACCATTGACGAATCATAACAGTAATTATTTCACGTTCTTTGAGAAGTTTAAAATAATTTATTTTGAAATCAACATTGGTCTCTGTCTGGGTCTGTCATCAAGAGAGTTCCTAACAGAACGATCTAACCAGAATGGACCCAGCAGAACTAGATTCGTAAGATCAGGTGGTTTTGATGGTACGAGACACATGTCAGCGCTCTCGTCAAAGCAAAACACTGAGGGGTCTGCGATGGTCACAATGGTGGGCCAGCTAAACCATCAGATGCAAGAGGTCCTGAGTCAAGTTCGTGTGCTGGTTCCTGCAACAGGCGCAGCTCCTTCCGCCTGTTCTCCGACTGTGGTTCCTCTGGAGAGTTCACTTCATTTGGCTGCACCAGAGAGATTCTCTGGTGAGGGTTCATCATGTCGGGCGTCCCTGATCCAGTGTGGACTGCACTTCGAAATGAATCCTGGATCCTCCCAGACGCCGCACTCTAAAGTCGCCTTCATGATGTTGCACCTAACCGGATGAGCGACTGCCTGGGTGACAGCGGAGTGGAACCGTGGACTGGCCATGTGTGACTCATCTGACTGGTTCTCTACGTCACTCAAGAAAATCTTCAATCATTCTCCTCCTAGTCGTGAGGCAGCTCGAACCCTTAAGAGATTGACCCAAGGCAGAAGGAGTGTAGCCAATTACACCATCGACTTCCGCACGCTGGCAGCAGACAGCGGTTGGAACGAGCTGGCTTTGATTGGCGCATTCCTGGAAGGGGTTTGTGACGCGCATCGATTCACCACCACACGAGAGGGGGCACCCAACTGACAGATGCCGCAGGGTTCCTGTGCCTGAGACCACACTTCCTGGTTTGGGGGTCGAGCCGATGCAGATGGGTCAGACTAAGCTCAGCAACGAGGAACATCAGTACCACCTTCAGGAGGGGCGATGTCTGTAGTAGAGCGAAAAGGGACACATAGTCTTTGAAATGTTCGCTAAAAGACCAGGTTCACTGTTGACGAGGAAGACAACAGTGAGCCCAACAGATCCAGTTCTGCTTCCCCGTAAGATGACATCTGCTGTGTTGCGACACAACCAGACCAGCGTTGAGTGCAACGCTTTCATTGACTCTGGCGCAGACCTGAATTTCCTGTCTTGGGACCTGGCTAGAAAGCTGGGGGTCATGTATGCTCCAATTAACATGCTACTAAAAGCCAAAGCCATCAACGACAACCCACTATTTTGAGTCATGAACAAGACGGCTCCAGTTTATTTGTGTATTGGAGCTCATAATGAGGAGGTGGTGTTCCATCTGTTCGAGGCATGTCCTCAGATGTGCATCCTCAGTCTTCCCTGGCTCTGTACGAATAACCTGGTGATTTACTGGAGCTTGGGACGAATCCTGGACTGGGGTCTGAGGAATGTGAACTACGCCGCTGCCTCGGTTGCTAAGACTGAAATAGACCTTCATCGCGTGCCAGAGTGCTATCACGACATACGAGAAGTGTTCAACAAAATTAAGGCCACCTCGCTTCCTCCTAACCGGCTGTACGACTGTCCCATTGACCTGATTCCTGGAGCCACACTACCTGAAGGAAGACTCTATTGCATTTCGGTTCCAGAAAGGCGGGTCATGGAGGACTGCATCCAAGAAAGAGTCTTTTGAGGATGGACTGATTTGACCCTCCTCTTTGCCAGTTGGAGCTGGTTTCTTTTTTGTGGCCAAAAAGGATGGGTCACTACACCCCTGCATAGACTACTCTCCCCTGAATGACATCACCATTGAGAATCGTTATCCCCTTCTCCTTAAGAGCTCGGCTTTTGATCAACTACAGGCCGCTTGAGTGTTCACAAAGTTGGACTTACGCAACGCTTACCATATGGTGCAGATCAAAGAAGAGGATGAGTGGAAGACGGGGTTCAATACCCCCCCCCCGGGACATTATGAGTATATGGTAATGCCATTTGGTTTGACGAATCCTCGGGCCATATTTCAGGGTATGGTAAATATGTACTCCGAGATTATATAAATAAGTTTGTGTTTGTTTATCTTGATGATATTTTGATTTATTCATTGGCTATAGAAACCCACCAGAGTCATGTCAGACAGGTTCTCCCCTGTCTGACAGGTCGGCACGTCTACTCTCAGTATTTTCAAATGGAACGACCAGGCGAACAATGCATTTAACCACCTGAAGAAATTATGTACTACTGCCCCATTCCAAAAGTATCAGATCCCGAACATCAGTATATCGTGGAAGTAGATGCGACAAATGAGGGGGTGGGAGCGGTTTTATCCTAGAGGCCCGCACAGGATGGAAAGATGCATCTGTGTGCGTATTTGTCTAAAAAGTTGTCTCAAGCTGAACAAAATTATGATGTTGGAAATAGAGAACTGCTAGCAGTAAAATTGGCACTTGAAGAGTGGTGTCATTGGTTAGAGGGGGTGAAACACCCATTTATAGTTTGAACAGATCATAAGAGCCTACAATACTTGAAGGGAGCTAAAAGGCTGAATTCAAGACAAGCGCAATGGTCGTTATTTTTCAACCCTTTCAACTTTTCCCTTTCTTACAGGCTAGGATCGGAGAATGGAAAACTGGATGCGTTATCACGCATATTAGATCCTGAGCCTATGGCCAAACAACTGGAACACACCCTGCCTTGCAGCTGCGTGGTAGGAGCAGTTAAGTGTCCAATAGAAAATGAGGTCCGGAAAATGGTGACCATCTACCACCTGATGCATGCCCCCCAAGATATCTCTATGTTCTGGAGGGGTTGAGGTCCAAGGTGATACATTCGGAATGCACAGCTGTAATTTCTTGTCACCCGGGGAATATAAGAATGATTTTTCTCCTCAGGCAGAGATTCTGGTGGCCGACTCTTTAAAGGGATGTTCGGGAGTACGTGGTGGTCTGTGCAGTCTGTGCTCGATCCAAGTCGGCGACCAGTGTGCTGGCCGGACTCCCTCAGTAGCTCCCTGTTCCCAGTCGTCCGTGGGTGGGGATATCCATGGACTTTGTCAAGGGATTACCCCTGTGCGAAGGTAACACCACGGTTCTCACCGTGGTGGATCGCTTCTCCAAAATGGTTCACTTCATTTCCCTACCCAAACTGCCGTCTGCTAAGGAGATTTCCCAAATTATTTGTGATCAAGTCTTCTGCATCCATGGTTTTCCCCAAGATACTGTGTCCAACCGGGGCCCCCAGTTCATCTCTAGGTTCTGGAAGGAATTTTGTAAGCTCATAGGGGGCTCGGTCAGCTTGTCCTCCAGACAATCATCCAGAAAGTAATGGACAGACTGTTGTTTTCTGTATTTCTTACGATGCAAGATGCTATTTCACTGTTTGTCTACTAGGTATCTTTGTAGGCTGTGAACTTGATGAATACACAGGGTAGAAGAAGAGAAGGAAGTTGATGTCCTGCTGTGTATATGAAAACTGTGGAGTAAAGATTCTGTCCAGTTAATCCATGCTCTCCAGCTTCTTCTTTACACCATCCACCATTACAAATTGGTGACGAGGTAATAGGTGTGCTATACTCCTGTTTATTGGAAATGTAACTTTTAACTGCTTATTTATGTCAACTTTTTTATATTTTCTATGTTTTTATATGGATATTTTAAACACTCAAAATATTTATCTGCCCATGGTTCCTGCCAAACAAACTCCCATAAGGAAACATTGTCAACTAACAAACACAATAAGAAACACCCCAGTTACATTACAACAGCTTGGAAAGACAAGAGGTCTCAAAATCTGTCACCTAAATATGAGAAGCCTTGTCTCCAAGCTAGATGAGCTCAAAATAATACTCTCTCAATCTAAAGTGCACATTATTGCCATATCAGAGTCTTGGTTAAATTAATCCATACCTGACTCTTTTATTTCAGTTGATGATTGTTCACTGTATCGTCTAGACCAGACGGACAGAGTGGGAGGAGGGGTGGCTCTCTATGTGGCACATAAATATGCCCATTCTGTTAAACTTTCATAACTGGCATTGACACATACAAGCCTCCAAATGTTAGTCCTACCACTTATTTAAAACATAACTAAATCAGTTAAATCTAAGGAGCTCATCATCCTTGGAGACCTAAATCTGGATTGGTCAGACAATTCCTCCAAATCTCTCAAGGCTATCAGAACTAAATTAAGCCTCTCCCCATTAAGTAAAGACCCTACTAGATACGGGAAAACACGTAACTCCACACTGGACCTCATATTTACAAACCAGCCAGCTAAGTATGGTATATCTGGAGTAATTAACATCACTGTCTCAGAATCAGAATTCCTTTATTATCCCGGGAGGAAATTATTTTTTGAAACATACATGCATCGACCACAATTGTATAGAAACCAGAAAAGAAAAACATTAGAAACACACATTCCTGCTCCAGTCCAGTTTATTGTCCAAGTACACCCCAAGTACTTGTACTCCTCCGCCACCTCCACACTGACTCCCTGGATGTTGGTGGGGGTTACTGCAGGTTTAGTTCTCCTCAGATCCACCACCAGCTCCGACCCCAATGGTCAACTATGTCCGCACTGCTCTTATTTACTGAACAAATACGGGCTTCCCTGAACAAGGGGCACACCATGGGAACTGTGTTCATAGATTTCCACAAAGCTTTCAATACGATTCATCATCTAATTCGAAAAAGCTGTGTTGCTTCACTGCCTTGGTACAGAGGGTCATAGGATCTTTTACTCACTGCCAGATACGGGTGATACATATGACTTTGCTGTTGCTACTCTACAAGCCCATTTCACACCAGTGACTAATGTGGTGGTGGAACGTCAGGCCCAGGTGAGACTGTTCTTCAATATGTAGCTGCTTTATGAGAGCTTGCAACATCATGTGACTACGGGGATAAAAATGATGAGATGCTACGCAATCAGCTTATTGAGTCCATTTCCAATGCAAAAATCAAGGAAAGGTTGCTGCTAGAACCAGGCCTCATTTTAAACAAGGCTATCACAATTTCCACACACAGAGTCTGAAGCTGAATAGGATAAGCACATGGCTGAAGAGAAACCTGCTTTACCGGTACAGGCAGTGCAAAAGAAACAGCATAGACCATGGTCCCAGAAGAAACCGTCAGTTTCTATAGGTACTACACCTGGTGCTCAGTGCTCCCGTAAATGCTTCAGATGTGGAGCTGACAATCATCTCGTGAATGTATCCTCATGCCCTGCTGCCGAAGCAACGTACAGAAATTGTCACAAGAAAGGACATTTTGCTAAAATATCTCAATCTGCTTGCACTTCATCAGTACAATAAGTAGAGGTGCTTGAACTGACTGTCCTTTACATTCATTTACATTTACACGGAGAAGATTGCAAGTCTGATAAAATCACATGCAACGTCACAGTCAAAACTGCAAACTCACCATCTCATGCCATCGACCTGGTAGTTGACATGGGGTCCGCTGTATCCATACTGCCCAGCTGTGTGTTCAAAGAACACTTCAGTGACTCTCCGTTAACACACCCAACAGTACGATTGATCACATACACCAAGACACAAATCCTTGTGCTGGGATGTCTTTCAGCAATGGTGTCCAGAGATGACATCACCACGCCAGCAGTCTTCTTCATCGTGGAGAATGGTACCCCCTGCTGGGTATAGATCTTCTAAAGACACTGAACCTTCACATTGTTGGTAGAACGATAGCGCATGCCTGTCCTTGCACTCCTGCTTCAGGTGCTTCTGTCATGCAATCACTGCATGACAGTAGACAGTAGCATGCACTACCTCCTCTACTCTCATTGGATATGCTAAAAACTTTGGGCACCGGGTCAAAGTTTCTGCATGTGTTCACCCGGTATAACAAAAACTGCGCCGACTGCCGCTGTCCATGAGGGGGCGCTGTCACAGAAGAAGAAGAAGACCTTTATTAATCCCACAGTGGAGAAATTTGCACAGTTACGGCAGTAAAAGAGATGGAAAAAAAATAAACAGTGCAGAAATCTATTACAAAAAATAAAGCCTATTCACACAAATTTACACTAATTTACATCTTTAGAATAAGCTCTTATTACACCTTATGGGTAGTTTACAGTGTCTACGTGATGAGCTTTTATTAAGTGCAGTTCTACAGCCTGGCTGCAGGCAGGAATGATCTAAACATGGTTTATACCTCCGTTTTCTCTCCCGGCGGTTGACTCCAGATCTACAACCTCTTCTTTTCCTCCACAGTGCCTTAGGAATCTTTGGTCTTTCAATATAGGTTAGTCCAGAGGGGCGGAGTGCTAACACCTGCTCCCGGGAGTAAGACAATGGAGCCATGGATGGAAGGGTCACACTGGGCAGACCAAAAAACTTGTAAAAAAAAACAAAAGCAAAAGGCAGTGCAAAAGTTATCAGAGTGTGGCCCCTAGCTGCACAATTACATCAGGGTCTCACAAAGTTGGAAAAAAAGGCAAGAAAAATGAAAGTAAGTACAAAACGACAACTACAAGAAGAATGAGGAGAGAGCTGCTGGAACAGGCTGCCACTCACGTGGCAAAAAAAAGAGAAGGAGGTAAACAAGCTCCTGGTTGCTGGTGTGATAGGGAGATGTGACGCTTCTCCTCGGGTGTCTTCTATTGTCATTACAAGGAAGAACAAAGGAGGCATTCGAATGTGTGTTGATCTGCGGGAGCCAAACAAAGTGGTCATCGCAGACTGTTATCTGCTTCCACACATCGACGAGCTGCTGTCCACTCAGCAAGGAGCCGCAGTGTTCTCAACTCGACTGTTTTGCAATAGTCTCCACTAAGGATGTTACTTCCTTCCTCTCCACTGTCTTCAGCAGACATGGAAACCATGAGGCCATAGTGATGGATAATGGTCCTCAGTTCGTATCTGCTGACTTTGCTGCCTACCTAGTCGAACAGGATGTTTCTCAACATAGAGTTTCAGTGTACTACCCTGCTGCGAACGGTGCCATTGAGCGTTTCAACAGAGTTTTGAGACAGAATGTCCGAATAGCGATTTCACTGTCTTTACCATGGAAACCTGTCATCATGGATTTCCTGATTTATTACCGTGCCACTCCCCATGCAGCTAACTAGTGTTTCACCTTTTCAACTGCTACATGGCTGCTGAATGCTCTCAAAGCTGTCCGTGCTCCTATAGGCCAATCTCACTCCTTAATACAGATTATGAATTAGTCACTAAAGTGATCGCTAGAAGGGTGGAAAGGTGTCTCCCCCTGCTGGTTAACCCTGACCAAACAGGGTTCATTGCAAATAGACTGTTTACTGATAACTTAAGGTGTCTGTTCAACATAACACACCTGGCTAACAAGGATAAAATACCAAGTCTGGCTGTGTCACTCAATGAAAACGCTCCACACAGGTTTTAGCTGCTGGCTTCCTAATACATTATTTGGCGGACCTCTTCTCTGTATGAACTGGATTTCTTTCACTTGTCAGTGCAAAGCTGTGTGTGTCAATGCTACATCCTGGACCTCAGGTAGCCTGAGGTCCAGGCTGAGGCCCAGGTCCTCAGCAAGCTTCAGCCTATGCCTACACCTGCTACAACCAGGATCTCAACTAGCCTCAGCCAGGACCTACCTAAACTACAACCTGGACCCCAGCTAACCACAGTCCTGGTCTCCATCTGCTACTATCTAGGCCTGTGCTAGGTACAGCCTGGCCTACATCTGTCACAGCCTGGACCTTGTTAAGCTTCACACTGGGCCTACAGTCAGCCTAAAGGTTAGTCTCATTTATCATTTACGTCGTGCCTCCATACTCATTGCTAAAGATGGCGCTTTTTATTGTCTTATTATTTTACTTATTATCTTTTATCTGCTATAGACAGGAGAGTTCTGAAGAACTCTCACTATTTACAGCGCTCTCCTCTTCATGAGACAATTTTGCCACAGACTTGCTATAGTGGTCTGAAACTCATAATTGAACTCCAAGGGGCACCCATCCTTCTGGATCTTTTTTTAAAATATTTTATTTTTTTTATTTTTAATTAGACAACAACATTACTTTACACCACAAAACAGTCACTACCAGGCTTCCTCCCCCACCCACACTAACAGGGCAAGAGGCAACAGCCAAAGCAACACAAGCAAAATAAGAGCAAACAGCATGAGACAATACAAAAGAGGACGAAACAAGACAAATCAAGGCATGACAGGTTGAGACAAGACAAAACAAAGCCAGACACAACAATAACAGACCTTAACTATACGAACTACACAGAGAGACACGTTAACCTCACACTTCCTCACTCTCATAAGTTCAGCTCCGGTATATGGAGCTGAGCCCATGTGGTGCAAATCAGGTATATGGACATAAGTCCATGTGGTGTGTATCAGGTATATGGAGCTGAGCACATGTGGTGTACTGGTACATTTTCCATGTAATTTAAGAATGGTAGCATTCTGAAATGACATTGTATTCTTAAATTCTGCAGCAATTTTGCATTCTGCAATTCTTCCACTTCGATTAAGGCCCCTGTGATTGTTAAACATGGCTATTATCTTTGCACTGTTCTCCACTGTATGTTGAGCATCCTTATGTTGTTAATCTCTGGTAACATTCACCCAAACCCTTGACCTTTGACTGGTGATATCACTCCTAATACTTCCAATTTGACATTTAATGATTTCTTTGACCGCCAATCTTTGGAATTTTTAGATGTGAACATCTGCAGTTTGTTGTCTAGTCTCAATCACGTAAAATTCTGGGTACACAGTGATAATCCTGATGTTTTAGCTATCTGAATCATGGTTTACGAAAAGTGTTACAAACTCAGGCTCAAGCAACTAAAGGTGGAGGAATGGCTGTCTTTGCAAAAGAACACTTCAAATCCCCGAACCAGGAAGTGGATACCAGAAGTAAGGGTAAAAAAGTAAGTAAAAGTAAAAAAAAAAAAAAAGTAAAAAAAAAGTTAAAGTAAAAAAGTAAGTAAGTAAAAGTAAGGCTGAAAGAGCCCTATCGGGCATTATTGGCCCATAGGACTCTATGGCAGTTGATGGGTACCGGCAGGCCAGGCTCACTGCGGCCCATGCAGTGATGGAGGGAAAAACTCGGGCCTGGGAGGAGTTCGGAGAGACCATGGAGAAGTACTACCGGTCGGCCCGGAAGAAATTTTGGCAAGCCATCCGACGCATCAGGAGAGGGAAGCAGGGAGATAGGGATCTGCTGACCTCAACAGGGGATGACATCAGATGGTGTAAGAAACACTTTGAGGATCTCCTCAATCCTGCCGTCACGTCTTCCACTGGAGGAAGCAGAGGCTGGTTGTTTGGAGGTGGACTCATCCATTATCTAAGCTGAAGTCACTAAGGTGGTTGGAAAGCTCATGGGTGGCAAGGCACCAGGTGTGGATAAGACCCCAAGTCCCTCAAGTACTCAGTACTGTCGTGGCTGACACGTCTCTGTAACATCATGTGGACTTCATCTGGACTGGGGTGGTGGTCCTTCTTTTTAAGAAGGGGGACCAGAGGGTGTGCTCCAACTATAGAGGGATCACACTCCTCAACCTCCTTGGGAAAGTCTACTCCAGGGTACTGGAGAGGAGGATCCGCCGTTAGTCGAACCTCGGATACAGGAGGAACCAGGCAGTTTTCGTCCTTGTTGCAGAACACTGGACCAGCTCTATACTCTCCACAGGGTGCTCGAGGGTTCATGGGAGTTTTCCCAACCAGTCCACATGTGTTTTGTGGATCTGGAGAAGGCGTTCAACCATGTCCTGTGGCAGGTGCCCCAGGAGTATGGGGTCCGGGGCCCTTTGCTAAGGGCTGTACGGTTCCTGTACTCTTCGGGAAGGAGCTTGGTTCGCATTGCTGGCAGTAAGTTGGACTCATTCCCAGTGCTTGTTGGACTCCGCCAGGTCTGCCCTTTGTCACCGGTTCCGTTCGTTACTAACATGGACAGAATTTCTATGTGCAACCAGGTACTTCAGGGGGTTTGGGGACCTCAGGATCTCATCTCTGCTTTTGTAGATGATATGGCCCTGTTGGCTCTGTCAGACCTGGGCCTTCAGCATGCACTGGGGCAGTTCGCAACTGAGTGTGATGCTGCCGGGATGAAGATCAGCACCTCCAAATCCAAGGTCATGGTTCTCAACCGGAGAAAGGTGGTGTGCCCTCTCCAAGTCGGTGGGGAGTCCCTGCCCCATGTGGAGGAGTATAAGTATCTCGGGGTGTACGGTTGCATTTTCCATGTAATTTAAGAATGGTTGCCATATCTTATAGAAGATCCCACTTCTCCTATGCATCCAGTAGGTTATCTTCTCCAGAGGCACACAACTGTTAACTTCTTCTGACCACATCTTGAAGGTGGGGTCCAATTTCCATTTTCTAGCAATAAATTTCTTGGAAACTGTCAGTAGGGTTTCTGTTCTGTAAAGGTTCATACTGTCTTCACAAAGATAATTGTAAAGTTAAGTTCTTTTTACCATACAGGTGCAGTGTTTCTTTACCTGCTTTACTCGTTTCAGCTATTTCCTGTATCCTTCATCAGAAGTGTCACATGATGTTGTTGTGGCATCTTATCGGCTGTTTCAGGAGGATTGGCCAGAAAGTAGAGGGTCGTTAATGGTGTCTGACATCTTCTCCAGAAAGGCCAGGATCATCCATGCTGAAAGCAACAGATACCAATGTTGGATCAAAGAGGCCATTGAGTTACAAAAACACGAACCAAAGACAATGAACAGGGACGACAGCACACCTGGGATGCAGTCCTGGAGAAGACGTCAGACAGCAAGGAACGTAACGACACCCCTGCTGTGTGGCCAATCCTCCTGAAACAGCCTATAAGACCGCTCACAACAACTTCATGTGACGCTTCTGATGAGTAAAGTAGGCCTCCGTAAGTCATGTCTTGACTATGGAAGTTGCATCCTTGTTGATGGATTTGCTTCTACAACGTCTTTGGTGGATGAAAAGTCCTATGCAGGAGTGGAAATCACGGTTGCATAGGTTGCATGTCCTTTTGACCTCTGGCTCCGCCCGTACCTTATCTTCACCTCTTGCCAGCTGCCTGGTGGTGATGGTTCTCCACTGGTGACGATTTGCTGTGACTTCTTCCCAAGATTCGATATTGATGTCAAGGGCCTTCATATCCCTTTTGTAGACATCCTTATAGCGTAATCTGGGTCGACCTATTGTTCTCTGTCCTGAGGCTAGCTCTCCATACAAGATGTCCATGGGTATGCGTCCATCCTCCATGCGGCAAACATGGCCGAGCCATCGCAGTCTGCACTATCTCAGTAGAGTGTACATGCTTGCAAGACCTGCGCGGGCAAGGACTTCTGTGTGGGTTTTCTTGTCCTTCCAGGATATAGCAAGTGTCCTTCGTAGGCACCTGAGATGAAAGGTGTTCAGTTTCTTCTTATGTCTAGCATAGGTGCTCCATGACTCGCTACCATATCAAAGCATACTGATGATGCACACACTGTACACGCTATCTTGGTGTTTGTTGTGAGGCTGGTGTTTTCCCAGACATGATTGGTGAGGTAGGAGAGTGTTGTTGCAGCCTTTCCGATGCACTTGTTGATCTCTGCATCTAAGGAGAGGTCGTTGCTGAGGGTTGAGCCGAGATATGTGAACTGCTGAAGTACTTCCAGCTCAGTCATTGATCACGATGGAAGTTGCTGTATCTGTACCTTGGCACACGATGTTGGTCTTCTTCAGGCTGATTGTTAATTCAAACTCCTTGCAGGACTGTGAGAAGCGATCCATCAGTGTTTGGAGGCCCTGTTGGGTGTGGCTTACAACTGCTGCATCATCTGCAAACAGCATGTCCCTTATGGTCACTTTTTGGACCTTTGTTTTTGCTTTTAGACTGGCAAGGTTTAAGAGCCTGCCATCAGTCCTAGAGTGGCGGTACACACCTTCTGTTGTTGTACCAAAGGCATGCTTTAGGAGCAATGCAAAGAAGATTCCAAACATTGTGGGAGCGAGAACAAAGCCTTGTTTGACCCCACTTTTGATGTCAAATTCCTCTGAATTGCAATTGGTAAGTCCATCTCTGCTAACAAGGTCAAAGGTCTTTGTGAGGTCTATAAAAGAAATGTAGAGAGGTATTTGTTGCTCTTGGCATTTCTCCTGGTCTGATGAACAGAGAAGATCACTTCAAGGGTTGATCTTGATCTCTAAATAACAAAGATGGTGCAGCCCTAGCAGCAGCCTGTTACAGCGGCTCCGTAACTTTCTTCCTACTTTAAGTTTTTCCGCCTGACTCTTGTAGTCATGTTAATTGTACTCCTGTACTACATGGACATGTATCATTTTTGGAGTTTTTTGTGAGGCAGTGGCTGTTTCTTTTGCCATGTTCATGAAATCCCGGACCTCCATCTACCGTGAGTTCGCTAGCCAGTGTGTGTCTACAGCAGACATGATCTACACCGTGACACCGGGAGGACCCGCATCTAAAGCATCGGTGGGTGAAGTGCTGGCGTCGTGTGTACCGGAGGTGGATTAATGTGACGGTACTACGGCGGACTACCGGGGTCTCCATCGGTTCGTGTGGGTACGGTCTGAGCTCAGCCATTACTACCGTACTACGTTTGTCATCGTGGGGAGCCATAACAGTGTTAGCTGGCTAGCTGCTATCTGTATCAGCTGTACGACATTTTTGGCTAATTATGACTCCGGTGGACTTCACGGGACCCTCATTTCATCGGCTGTCTTTCCTCCACCGGGGATGGTGGCCGAAGAAGGAGGGAGGAGGGGGGGGCTGGAGTGGCATCTGTGTGAGTGATCTTTGAATGTGAAGGGTGTTTTCAGTTTAAAGACTTCTACGTTTCAACTGTTATCGGTGAGCAGCTGAGAGCGCTTTGCTAACGGTGGCTGGGGACTCTTTTCACGGACCAACGTACGCATTCAGCCCCTCGTTTTTCGTTATCTTCTCTGGGACTTCAATAATATATACTGTCTTTGTTGTCCATGTTGTGCAAGATTCAGTTTTGCTGTTGTGTATCTGTTTCTGCTCTTGTGTTCTTTTTTCTACCCTTTGTTTTGACTGCTGTTTTTTAAATTTCCCCTCTGGGGACGAATAAAGGCATTCAATCAATCAATCAATCTCTTGGCACGGAATCCACACTGGGTCTCGGGTTGGATACGTTTTGCAAGCTTTTGGAGGAACACAACTAGGACTCAAATAATTTTCCCACTACGCTCAGTAGGGAGATTCCCCTGTAGTTGTTGCAATCCCCACGGTCGCCCTTGTTCTTATATTGGGTGATCCTTGAGTCTCTCATATCCTGAGGTACCGTTCCTTCTTCCCAGAATTGGCATAGGAGCTTGTAGAGTGGCAGAAGAAGAGTGGTTCTGCAGTGCTTGATCAAGTCAGGAGGAATGCCATCACTTCCTGGAGCCTTTCCTGATGTTAAGCTGTTTATAGCCTTTGAGAGCTCTTGCAAGGTTGGAGCAGAATTTAGCTCTTCCATGACAGGTAAGTGTTTGATGGACTCTAGAGCTTGGGCGGATACTGTGTTCTCCTTGGAGTACAGTTCAGAATAGTGGTCAACCCATCTCTTCAACTGTTCAGATTTATCAGTGATTTTCTCTCCATTTGCAGACTTCAGGGGAGCTGTTTTGTTTTGGATTGGTCCAGTGGCTTTTTTGATCCCTTCATTCATTCATCTGATGTTACCTGAGGCTGCTGCTGCTTGGATGTCATTGCTCAGCTCGGTCCAGTATTCATTAGCGCATCGCCTTACAGTTTGCTGTACCTTGCTTCTTGCAAACCTGAGTTCTTGCAGATTCCTCTCAGTTGGGGATTCCGTGTGGTTCTTGAGGAAAACACGCTTGGCTACAATGGAGGGTGTTATCTCGGCTGACTTTGCTTCAAACCAGTCTTTGTTTCCAGGTACTTTTCGGCCAAAAGTGGTCGAGACTGTGTTATATATAGCCTTTCTCAGAACCGCCCACTCCTCAGTAGCAGTTTCTCCATTCCGATCAGAGACTGAGTCTAGTTCTGTTTGGAGGGACACTGCAAACTTCTCTTTTAACACTGCCTGGGTCATTTTAGTAGTGCATAGGAGAGGTTGTCCTTGCTGTTGATTGTAGTGGAACCTTCTTGGTTGACTCTTCAACCTACAGCATACTAGGGAATGGTCTGTGTCACAGTCAGCACTATGGAAGGTTCAGGTGTTGAGAACATTCTTCAAGAACGAGCGCCCAACTATAATCAGGTCTAGCTCGTGCCAATACTTGGAGCAAGGATGCCTCCAGGATACTTTGTGTTGAGGTTTTGTTTGGAAGTATGAGTTGGTTATGCACAATTGGTGGTAAGCACAGAATTCAAGCAGCCTCTGTCCATTTTCATTCATGTGTCCCACACCAAACTTTCCCAAGCAAGTTGGCCATGAGTCACTGTCACTGCCAACTCTGGCGTTGAAATATCCAAGAAGGATTAGTTGTTCTTTTTCTGGGATATTTTTGATGGTTGAAGACAGTCTGTCATAAAACTCACTATTCACTTCTGGTGTGGAGGTTAGTGTAGGAGCATAAACACTTACAAGGGTAACAGGGCCATCAGCAGTCTTAAGGCAGAGTGTGAGGATCTGCCCAGTGCCGTTGCTACCTAGTTCTGTCATCTTCAGTAGAGTGTTCCTTACTGCGAAACCTACACCATGTTGTCGAGGCTCGTCTGAGGATTTTCCTTGCCAAATGAATGTGTAATCCTTTTCCCAGAGGGAGCCAAATTTCCTGCAAAGTAACTATATCCACACTCTGCCTAGAGAGCTTGTTGTTGATGATAGCAGGTTTCCTGACATCGGTGATGTTAGGAAAATTGTCAGACAGGCCGGTCATCATGGTCCGGACATTCTAACATCCCAGTTTAAGAGTTGGTCTCTTTTTGTTTTTCTTCTTTCCAGGTGTGGTGATTTCAGTCTGTTTGTCGGATATCTCCTAGTCCCCATACACCCAATGAGGTTGACAGACTGTGGCGGGACAGCAGCTAACTGGCTGAGGGCTGCCCAGCTTAGGACGGGCGTTGCAGTGGAATTGAATAATCCCTCCCACTGTCGGAAACAAGCCATGGCGTCATGCTCTACGCCAATTGAGCAAGGACTTATAACCTGTAACTGCTGTTTCCCATGTTGTTTCTACACTATTAGTGAAGCTGGATTGTCCTCTCCAGGTGGACGTGGTGGCTGAGATGCAAGCCTGGGCATGTTTCTATGGAGGACAGACTGTTTCCCATGTAGTAAGTCCCCCCTCTCCATGTTGCTGATGGATCCAAAGGAACCAGACCGTAGAAACAGACCGTAACTCGACATCACCCCCGGAAAACTCGGTACGCAACTTTTCGCAACGCCCACTCACACACATAGAAACAAACATATTAGGGAAAGGACTGAATAACGCAATAACACCGGACAAAATACGGTACAAAGAATACATTTTAGCAACAGAATTAGATTCAGATTTCCTTTAATGTCATAGCACAGACCAATGATCTAGCAACGAAATGTCATAAAGTAGCACAGACTAGAAAAAAAGAGCAGATATAGAACAGAATTGAAATTTTTGCATAGACAATATATGTAGTATACATGATTGAAGTCCCGGAGTTGATAACAATAACGAGGGGCTGTGATGCTGTTATGTTCACTGTAGCCTATTCTGTGTTTATCACCTGATAAAGCCTGCCATCTAGTGGTTGTTTTTGTTACTACATTTGAGACATTTAAAACAGTAGAATAAGAACTCAAACAGGAAGTTCTTTAGACTGCAAGTCACTGTGCTCCATGGCAGCTCTACTCGCCCGGCTTTTGTGTTTTTCGTGTTGTTTAAGCAACGTCTGTAAGTATTAGTGATCAAAATTAGAAGGTTATGTTACATATTGCCTTAAGACAGCATATTTGATACAGCTTATGTTTTGTATTAGACATATAGCACTGTTTGTTGAAAGCTAACGGTGTTTACCTGTGTAAATATGCTAGTTAGCCTTTTTCTGTTATTTAGTACAAAATATTGATTGTACATCTTTGTTTTATTGTTGCAGTTTCACAAAAAAGGGGAAAATAAGAGAGACACAGTAAAGTATCTCTGAACACATCTGGAGTGTGAAGTTTCTCTATGTTTAGCTGTTTGGATAACGAAAGTGAGACCATTTACAGATGTGTTGTTCAGGAGTTGAGAGATGTCATAGTGAATGTCGTCGCAGGCCACCGTTAGCATAGCGCTTTAGCTGCTAACCTCTAACCGTTATCCTAGCTGCAACAAACCGTACGTAACTCACTCACACGCATCTCCAGTCCCCCCACCCCCCTCCTTCTTTGGTCCACTCTCTCACCAGTAGAAAACCAACCAAAAAACGAAAGAGTCCCGTAGAGTCCTGAGCCAGGAGTCCTTCACAGCCAGCTGCACAGCTAGTACACGCGCCACAGCCCATTAGGTCCCATTACAATGGTAGAACGGTTGTAGAACAGTAGGTAGATTTAACCGTTTCACACCCAAACCGAATGGAAACCCCGGTTGTACCGTCACTTCCACATCCCGGTACACGGCGCCGGCTCCACAACCTGCTACACCGATGCCGTAGTCATGCGGGCTCTCCGGTGTACACCGCTGTTGCTCATCCCAACTGGAGACGGACTGGCTCACCATCCCACGTTGGTGTTAAGGGGGTCCATGAAAGTAACAAACCAGCTACTACCTCTCAAAAAACTTCAAAAATGACACATGTCCATGTTGTAAAAGAGTCCAATTAACATGACCGTTAAGGAGCTGCTGTACAACTCCTTAACAGACATGGGCAGATGAACTGAACACCTACTTCTGTAGGTTTGAGGAGAAATCTGCCCCTCCCCCAGCTGTGTCAGCTCTGCAGCAGCC
>JAPTHA010000001.1:27060487-27078241 GCA_029814585.1 Gymnapogon annona
ATTTTCACTGTTTATAGTACTGTTGACAATGTTACTTTGTCCATCTTATTTATTTTGATTATTTATTATTTCTATTGGCTGTGAGTGTAGCCATATTTGCACTGCAGTTACATTCGGCTACATCTCAGCTGTAGACCAACTGGCTCACAAACCCACATTGGATTGAGGTCCGGGTCCATGCAAAGTAGCAAACCAGTTACTACTTCACCAAAAAATAAAAAAATGACACATGTCCATGTTGCACCGGAGTCCAATTAACAGGACCACAAGAGTCGGCCAGAAAAACTTAAAAGTAGGAAAAAAGATAAGGAGCTGCTGTTATAGGCGGCCACTGGGACAAAGCCATGACGGTTTTTGGGCACTGAATACATTTTGTTGATGGATATTATCCTACTGATTCCTGATTGATTTAATGTAAGAGAGAATTGAAAGGATGGGGAACAATTCAAGGAATAAAAGCTGATGTTTCTGATATTGCTTGAATCTTTGGCTTTTCAGACATCACACCTAGTACTGTTGTCATTTTTCTTAGTGAAGTCACATTTCTTCCTCTCTGCTATGAGTCATTTTTCCCTGGTTCATAGCAGTGATATGAATTTGGCTTCACTGTCTGCACATACATGTGCATTATTACTACATTTATATTCCAAGAATGAACATTTTCCTCATGTGGCAGGGGTCATATAAACAGCACATCTCTCTGTAATATTCAGAATGATGTGTTTTCCAAATAAACAAATTCCTAGAGGTATATAGGAAGAGGGTTATTTGGTAAAACACACACACGAATATTTAGTCATTTGGAGTAGAGACAAAGATCCTCTCTGGAAGAGATGAATACCCCAGACAAAAGGTTCACTGCAAAGACAGGCCTACATGTGGGAACAGGTTTTTTGACGTTTTGCATTATGAAGATGCGAAACAGGCAGTGGGCTGTCTGCCACTTTAATTTGGGAATGCATGCAAAATGTAGCTATTCCATCATTAAGATGCTTTTTTCAAAGTATGGCATAAGACATTACTTTGTGCATGGAATCTTGGTAACCATAGTTTCCATGAATCCGTTAATCAGTTACTCATTGGAATTATAGTCAGTTTTTCATATATGATATCCCCAGGGAAAGGGGGTTATATTCAGCTAACAATATGCAGAAAAAAATTTCAAAGTAGAATTTTTGGCATCATTACTAATGTTAAATCACCATTGTGAGTAATGGATTATGATTGGTCAGTTTCATCCCATACTTGGATGCACTATTCTTTATAAGCCTGACACAAGTTGGTTTGCTTCCTGCCAGCGGAAGTTGCATTAGCTGTAGGCGGAAAACCACCAAACAGAGAGCTAAGTGCCCATTACTAATCACTGAGAAAACAGCAATCGATGTCTGCCCCATCCTCCAGTCTTAATGTCTGTGATTACAGTACAATAAGCTTCATATTAGTCAGGACAGACGGGGAGCGGTGGAAGTACAGAGGGGTGTGGAGTTAACTGTTGTTAAAACAGAGGAAAACCTAGGGGAATCAAGGTTAAGAGGGTAACAAGGAAAAGCTTATGCAGAATTTATGTGTTTGAACGTGAAAATGCAGACATCAATGTTGCATTATATTAGCATCAATACAGAAAAACACTCACTAATATCATTTGAGAATAAGGTAGAAAGAAAAGACTCATTTGACAGAAACAGGCCAGAGGATTTGATGTGAATGATTGTTCTGGAGAAGTGGAAATAAGACAGAGCTGATTGTCTGATTTCCCACATACACAGATAACTACCCAACCGCCATCCCACCAACTATTGGTTGTTTTAAGCAGTGGTGTATAAAAACCACTCCCATTAGCAGTTTTCACAGGTTAAAGTATTGTTTATGTGATATGTTTTCAACTTGCTTGTATGAAATACTATTTACTGATATAACAAATAGTGGCTATTAAAAATGTTACCAAATAACTTTGGAAATTCACTGACTATTCTTTTGTTTACCTTTTTGATATAAAATCAGTGTTAGGACATGAAATTACAAATGTTATTTCTGTCCAACATGTCAGATTGATATTCAAGGGCATAGATTAATTGTACAATAATAATAATAATAATAATAATTATTATTATTATTATTATTATTATTTAATTATTTATAATTAAATAATTAAATTAAATTAAATTTATAATAATGTATAATTATTATTTTTATTTATTATTATTATAATTATTATTATAATTGTATAATAATAATAATATTAATTATTATTAATTGTACAGCCAAGTCCTTATCAATAATTTAATGCACATACTCAGACCAAGAGTTAACACCAAGACCTACTACTACTGGATATATCAAAATGTAATCAAGTTTAGCCTGTAAATGTCAAGAATAACAATAGGTTATGTTTATATCTTTAAAAGTATAAAGTTTTAGTCAGGGAGTAATATTCATGCCATGTCAAGCTGTCTGTCATGTTGTCGTTCGTGCTTTTATTTTGTTTAGTTCCTGTTCTGTCAGTGTGCATCCTAGTGTGTCTAGTTTCACCCAGATCCCCATGCACCTGCGTCTCGTCTTCTTCATCCCCAAGTGTTTCCACCTGCCTTTTTCCCTCATGTATAAAATGTCTGCGTCTACTCCCCTGTGTCGTTGGACTGTGAGTATCTCCTTGAATTTACCTCATCGTCTTGCCGTTCCTGTCCTGATCCTGAAACCCTCTTTGTAAGAAGTGTTGGTGTTTAGTCTAGTGTTTGTATTTCATAGTCTTGTCTGGTGTGTTATTCATGTTTGTTATTATTAGATTAATCCTCTCAGAGCGCTTTTTGTTATTTATCTAGATTATCGTTTTTTCTTCATATGAGTGATTTTGATTTCTCCTTCTGATTTATTATTTTCCCGTTGTGGGTTTTTGTGTTAAGATATATTTAATATTAATCCCGTGTTTTTCTACGGCGTCTTTTGTTAGAATAAAATTAGATTAAGAGAATTGCTATCGTTAAGAGTTGAATGTTCCAAGGGAACTTAAAAATAAAAACCTTTATTTTGAAATTAAGGCAATCCGCATCTGAGTTTTCTGTCCCTGACTGGCACGTTACACAGGGTTTGTGATTTGATCTTAACCACTGCTGAAACCAAACTTGCACCCTTCTGTTATTCACAGCCAAGTAGATTTCGTGATGATTCCTTGACCCAGCCTTTTGCTGTTGTTTGGCAGGGTAACTCGCTGCTCTTCCTGCCTAATGTCCTGAAGGTGTATCTAGAAAATGGACAGACGAAGGCCTTCAAATTTGAGAAAAGCACCACTGTAAAGGTACTGTACAATGATATGTTTTAACACTCAAACCCATTACTGGTGATCATGAGCCATAGGCCCACTTTACCAGGCTTTTTTTTTGTAATTAGATAATATTACAGTTACATTCATACACCACAAAACAATACTCCCGAACCCCGATGGCAGGATCAGACACAGCAGCTAAAAGGAAACCATATATAAGTGAACCACGCAGAGAGACAGACGTTAACCACCTACACCCATACCCCCTGTCAAACCCCTGCAACTTAGCACACTGCCAGGTAGAATGAAGGAATGTTCCTCCTTCTGTACCACATCTGAAACACAAAAACTCTACACTAGGGTTATATTCATGCATTTTGTTTTGGAGTAATATAATGTTGATGGAGGAAGTTGAAGTGGATAGGTCTGTATCTAGTGTTTAATGTAGAGGTGATTCCATCTCTACACAGGTTCCTCCATGACCATTCTTCAATGGTGATTCCTAGATCCCCTTCCCATTTAGCACTTGCAATCTGGTATCACTATAGTAGACATAAGGATTGTGTACATCCATAAAATTTTTATAAATTTTACCAGACTTAAACCTCTTTTACGGTAATGTAATTGATGTTACATTGACATAATTATAGTGCCTGATAATAAAACCTACAGGTCAATTCATTCACTCTCCCTGTTTTCATTAGTCATAGATGTAATCTGTTCTGGCTCCATACTGCTTAATTTCAGTGGCGCTTATCCTAAAAATTATAGTTGCTCTAAAATATATTCTGTCTCTTAAGGATTTTTTTTTGGACTTCAGGACATTATAATGACACTGAAAGAAAAGCTTTCTCTCAGTCGAATTGAACACTTCTCCCTGATGCTGGAGCAGCAACCTGGCGTCACCAAGCTACTGCTGCTGCATGATGAGGAGAGAATACAGCAGGTATATCTGCTCAGACACACATTATCAGCAAGCAATACAAGTTTATAACTGTTATGACTTCAGTATAAACATACATTTGAGTCTATGTGCATAAGTGTTTGTGTGTTTCCAGGTGGTTCAAAAGAAAGAAGCCCATGACTACAAATGTTTGTTCCGAGTTTGTTTCATTCCCAAAGTCCCTCAGACTCTGCTAGTGGATGACCCCACTGCATTTGAGTACCTCTATCTACAGGTAGATGGATGCTATTTATTGTTGGTTGTTTCACTTTTTCCACAAAATTGTGTGGCACTTGACATCCACTGAAAAAAACAGTGTAGTGGATCTTAATGTGGTCAGCATTAAATTTGAGTCTTAATTTGTTTATTGAGGAAAATCTAGACTGCTGTTCACTTCAAATATTTTTGTGTATAAATTCCAATCTAGACATGCAAACTTAAATGAGGACAAAACATTTCTTTCTTCTGTATCTGTGTCTAAATTGACAACAAACACAGACTCCACCTTTACTTGTGATCACATATTCCACAGGCTTGCACAACAACTGTAATTGTGATTATGCAGCTCTGGGGATGTGTTTAGTTTTGAAGACTGCCTGGTGGACAACAACTGAGTCATTTGCTTTATGTTACTCAGAACCCCCTCATACAGCAATAGAAATGATCTTAATTTAGTACTAATGAGACTCTCAAGTCTCAGCCTAGACAGGAAACAAAAATTATCTTAATATAAATCATTTAAGCACACTGAGGCAAAAAAAAGAAGCCCTTCTTTCTAATATTGTGATGTACCACAGCTTAGCTTTGATTATGGTACACGTTCTCAGTGGCTTTGTTTTAATAACCTAATGCAGTCACTCTATGAAGTGTTCCTCACATATCAAAAATTCTCAATTGAGTTCAAATGTTCAGTCGATGGTGGCCAATCCACATGTGGTGACAACTTTGAGGCACCCATAACTGTAGAACCTGATTATTCTGGTTGACTCATATCACATGGACTTTTTCCATTAAAACACTGTCCACTTCTTTCTTTTAAAACTGATATTATTATTACTGCTATTTTAAAACTGAGTAGCTACTCACTGCATAAGTTGTACTTCACCCTAAAACACTAAAGTTAAAATTAGTAACATCTTCACTAACGTTTGGTAAATTTCACCCGATATAATATCCCTGATAAAATACAGTTTTCATCAATTTGTGTAAAAGTATAACACTGTATGCCAAATTGTAGTACTCTTCTTTAATTTGTCAATATACAATTTCACATGAAATTAAAAAAAAAAGGTACCATGGCAGACCCTTTAATAGGCAGTGTGTCCTCAACAACATCGGATGAAAATCAGTCGAATGCATGCCTCTTGAAAAAACCATAGATGCGAGGATGGAAACAAACGTACCTTTCAATTACATCAGGGAGAAGCCTAAAGCTACCAAAGGACCCATGCAACTCAGACAGCAGCAACATAATGAAAATCACATGACAAGAATTGTGTGGGTGAAAATCGCCCAACGTTGGTGTTCTAGGGTTGAAGTTGTTGGGAGCTGAAACATATTAATCTTTGCAGTAACTATATAATCAAAGGATCTGGACTATTTCTATTTAAATCCAGGTGAGGACATTTTTTTCATCATATTGTGTATAACAAATGAGCCTTCAACATCTACACAACATTGTAGATATTTACTTTCAGCTTTTGCAAAGTAGACTATCAGACATAATGATCTTTTTTTTCTTTGTATGTGGCAGGGTGTGAATGATGTGCTACAGGAGCGCTTTGCAGTCGAGATGAGGTGTAACACAGCTCTGCGACTTGCTGCCTTGCACATTCAGGAGAGGCTGGCAAGTTGTGGACAGTCACCAAAGACCAACCTAAAGATGATCACGTAAGAAATATTACTGTACAATATAACAATGCTGTAAAATTATCCCAAACCAATTTATAGTTATGTTTAATCAGGTCAGGATGGTCTATTGTGCTATTTAGTGTTTAATAACAGTGTTACTTATTTCCATAGCAAGTGATCTAATTAACTACTGTTTCAATCAAGGTAACACCGTTACTGTTACTGCCAATAAAAACTATAATTATTTGCTCATTGAAAGTGTTTTCATCAGACCAACTAGATGTCTAAACTGAGAAGCAAAGAGCCTTTTTTACTGTTATACCAGCGGCACCCACCCAACACTATCACTTACAATTTTACTTTTTGGGTACATTTTACATTACGGAAATTAAGCATTTTAGGGAAGTTTGCATAGTCACATACTCAACGATGTCACGAGTGATGAGGTGGGTTAATGTAACAGATGGTTGGAGGTGGGGTCAAAATTCTCTGACACATTTGAGCGTTTAAAATGTACCTAAAAGTAATGCAATCGTTACTTATAATTTGTTACTGTGTAACTAATTCAGGTACGTTTTATGAGAAATAACAGTAACTAGTTCAACAGTCAACTTCCAAGAATTCCATATCCAATATGAATAATATCCATTTCCATATCTCATCTATCTGTTTCAATAAACACAAACATCTTTAAAACATTAACTTGAATCTTTTCTTGTGAATTGTTTTCTCCAGGAAGATGTGGGGTATAGAAAACTTTGTGTCATCCACCTTACTGCGAAACATGAGAGAGAAAGATCTGAGGAAGGCCGTAAGTTATCACATGAAGAAGTGCCAATCACAGTACGATCCCAAGCAGAAGGGTCTGTCAATTGATCAGGCACGGATCAATTATCTGGAGGAGCTCAGCGATCTTAAATCATTTGGAGGCAAATCCTTTAGTGCCACCATGATGGTAGGGATATTGTCTTGCCTTGGAGTTGTCTTAAACAATATCCTGTTCAACATATCTTTCATTTTCATCCTCATTCTCTGCTTCCTACATTTCAGCTCCAGGACAGGGAGTCAACAGTGACCCTATTGGTGGGGGCACGGTATGGGGTGAGTCAAGTGGTCAACAGGAAGCTGAGCATCTTGTCCACTCTCACAGAATTTACCAGCATCACCCGCATTGAGCTCCTACCAGAATCAGACAAAGTCAGCCTGGTGAAAATATACCTGCAAGACATTAAGGTAAGAGCAAAAATAAAAAAAATAAAAAAACATGTATTACATCATCATATCATATGGGGACAATACCCCAGGATGGCACTTCTGTCTAAAAATCAGCATTAAAATACTGCTACTAATGTGTATCTTTTATGCTAAATTAATTGTGTGTTTTCATTATGCATCTTTTTCTCTATTCAACAAGTACAGACTCTGATACCAATTCAATCTAAGTACATAAAAGTGTATGTAGGTTACACTTTGAACCACACATTTCATTATCTAAAATCTAATAATGCAAGTTGTAGGCCTCAAAATGTCTTAATTTAATTTTTGAGGAAAGAAAAATCCATTTAAAATTTGAGGGTCTGATATTTAGTAGTGAGTTTGCAGTCTGGATACCCCTCAATCCTTCGTGAGGTGATTTTCAGAAACATACAAAGTCTTTCAAGTGTAATGAATTAACATAATATTAAATCTTGCTCACACTCCAACACGGTATGTGACAGTAATATACTTTGACACTCAATCACATTAGATATTTAATGAAGAGTCCATTCCAAGCTTCTGTTGAAACATGGTAGACTTCTATCACATTGCATTCCTGCAATCTTACTCACTGGAGCCTTGAACATAAAATTGCACTTGAGTTTGATTTAGAATGTAGTGCTCTAATACTTGTGTCAAAGGTTATGTCAATTTTGTTAATTGGCACAACCATTGAACATGTTTTTCGTGTACAAAATGGGATTTGGAGTATAACACAAAAACAGCAGCTATTTAAAAGGGAACATCCTTTTAGTTTTCCCGGGTATAACAAAGCTGCACCACCTCCCAAACTACATTAATGTAAACATGGCTCAAAATGTTCTGCAATCCTAACCTGAAATGTTTCATCTGTGACCTGACATATGACCTATATTCTAAGTAGAGCTTTAATGTTTGTGCATTACTTTTAGAGTTGATTTGTGTTTCACCTGTATACAATGGTCAGACATTAACCTAAGCACTATGTTTTCACTATGACTCTTCTGAAGACGATCAGTATTGAATCACACAGAAAGCTGGATTTGTCCTTTCTGTTCCCTGCCTTTCTCATCTCATGTCATCTTGTCTCCTCTGTCATCCAAAGCCCATTACATTACTTCTGGAGTCAGTAGCAGCAAAAGACATGTCCTGCTTAATAGCTGGGTACTGTCGTGTATTTGTTGACCCCAACCTCAACATTTTTCCATGGGTAGATGACTCCAAGAAGCACAGAATCTCTGCTGAGGAAGGTACAAAAAACATATACTGTGCATAGTAATGTGAAGATGAGTAGGGCTGTTTCACAAACTTAGAATTCCTGGTGTTTTCGTATGTGCAGGTTATGTTTCACGGTGCGGCAGTGAGTCTGACAGCTCCTCTGACCTAGACATGGATCCCCTGGTGAGCACAGTCTCTCAGGAAGAGAAACCCTTTTGTCGAGTCAGATCTACATCAGATCCAGAGGGCAAGAAAAGGAAGGACAGATTGAAATGGAGGCGCAAAGTTCACAGAGAGTCAGTGGATATGTTACACCTGGAGAAAAAAGAACAGAAGGATGTTGACACAGAAAAAGAGAAATGTCCACCAGGTTATATTGGAAAGGACGCAGGGACTGAGAATGCAAAACATGAAGGACAGTTTTCAGGCAGTGGTTTAGAGGAAGAAACTGGGATACAAAAAGATGTGAGTGGAAGGAAACTTGAAAGTGGAGAGGAAGTGCAAGGAGCAGAGGAGGAGCCATCAGAAACTTCAGATTCATGTCATGTCCTCACCAGCCCTTCCAGTGACTCCCTGGATGCTCTGGAAGAAGATGACTTAATATCATGCTCTTCATCATCTACCCATGCTAACGTTTCTTTGCAAACTCACGCCCACATCCACCCTCCTCTTCAGCTTCACCAATATTCTCAAAGGCACACCCACCCCCATCTGGTCAGCCATTCACCTGTTCACT
The DNA here is from genome assembly GCA_029814585.1 of Gymnapogon annona. Lineage (NCBI taxonomy): Eukaryota > Metazoa > Chordata > Actinopteri > Kurtiformes > Apogonidae > Gymnapogon > Gymnapogon annona. The sequence goes on from JAPTHA010000001.1 coordinate 27,069,731, forward strand.
CCCACCCTGCTCTGATTTACCCTTCTGCTCTGAGAAACGAAGGTGGAGGATGGCGGCACGATAGCGTCAGTGTCAGAGCTGATCCTCAGTTGAGTCCATCCATCTCTGGAATCCTCTCCTCTGATGACAGCTCCCTGTGTTTTGCTGAACTGTCCCGCCTTGTGGACTTCCTGCCCAGCCCCCCAGAAGCCAGCGAGGATGATGAAGATGAAGACGAGGAATTGAGGAGAAGGGAAAAGGTGCAAAAAGAAATGGATGAGTCAATCAGTAGAGCAGGTGAAGGTGGGGAGGGTAGTTATAAGGAACATGCTCTGTCTGTTTCCCCTTCCCCGTCCTCCTCAGACATAGACTTTGTTTTCAACTTTGACCAAAGTGATGCTCGCTACTACTACAACATCTGCACTAACATCACTCCTGATAGCGCTCGCAGCCTCCCGCACCCTTCACTTCACAGTGAGGGAGGAAAAAGTGGGGAGGAAGAGGAGGTTGGGGGAAATGAGGATATAGCTGAATGTCTGGAGCATATCCCTCTCCTTCAGCCGCCACCTGGTTTTGGGGACAGCAGCTCAGATGAGGAGTTCTTTGATGCCAGAGATCGGTTCACATCTCCTGAAGACCCAGCCTCTGGGATTTTGCCAAGAGGTGATTTAATACTTATTTTGAGGCAGAGTAAAACTTGGCCTTCACTTTTGAGTTTCAGCTCTGTCAAAAGTGACTGGTTTGGCTTTTACTGCCATCTAGAGGCTGATTTTGGCACTGCATATTTACACGCTTACACTGCAGTTATTTCATATCTAACTACATACAAACTAAGCAATCATGAAAAGGAATTAACTTTTATAGTAAGTCCTTATGTTACTTATTGCTGGTTTTTCCATATATTACTTCTTTCTACTTCTACCCAAACTTTATTTCAAAGTCTTGACTGCTTTGGACACTTGAACCTTACAAGTCAATATTTGTTGGAACTGTAACAACTCATAGACATCTGCAACATGGGTCTGACGTCACATTTCTTTGCAACACTGATTTGGTAATGTCTGAAAGCTAATTTTTAATCTACTTGAACAATGGATAACATTGGTAAAAATTTGACTAGTGCTTTTCGTCTGGCTTCTGTCTCTTTTTCCACCAGAAAGCAATGTGATTATGTCAATGAGTTTTAGCATGTTCAAAAAAAAGTACTTTTTCCTTAAAAGTTCTCAATTTCTTTCAAGAAATTATCAGAATCACCCACCGTCTCACCAAGAGTCAAAGATTTGAGAAGTAAAGATATTGATTACCCATTTGTGTTTTCTCTTCTTTCTTTATTTAATGATTCTTCACCTTTATTTATCCTCCAGGGATATATAACTACATATAAAATCGGTGAACTATCAGCACTTCTATCAATAGCAATCGTATTATGTTGTCACAACACTGATGTTTTAATGTTTAATGTCTATAGAGCAATATACCTGTCTCCAAGACCAAATTGTTGCTTTCAATATATTAACTATATTTTGTTAAGTTTACATCTAGGCCTTGTTTATAAAGGACAGCTTATTTGTATTTTAGTTTTAAGTAAAACATCTAAATACCTCTACCTCTCAGTTTGACAAGTAAATGAATGACATTTTTTTGAGTTTCAGACCTAATATCTCTTCATGAGATGCTCCACTGACATTGACAAATAGGATAAAATAGTTAAAAGTAGGGTAAAAGTTAGAAAATCACATGAAAGTCAGTACTGCAAAAAAAAAATAAATATTTGCACACAGCAAGAAAATACTGACAGAAATGTTTGAAAGTTGATAGTTAAACTTTAATGACATAACGTATGAAAACTACATGCATGAGACATGAAAGTACGTTCATTGTATTATTAAAGGCAGCCTCCATGAAAAACAGTAAACACCCGGAGAAATACTTTGATCCCACTTCGATAATTAAAAAGGAAATAAGATAACACTAAATTCAAGATTTGTAGCATTAACTTACTGCTAGTAAAGAGAGACTTTTGCTCTTCAGTTTATCAGAGTGCCATGCCAAAGGTAGCACTCACTGCTGATGATTAAACAATGGGGGGGCTCTTTGAAATGATTTTCAAAGAGCCAATGATTTGTATTGTTTTAAATTTAACAATACAATACTAAATATAAAGTCACTTTCTCTTAACCTTTGTGTGTTTTTTTGTCTTGCAGATATTTCCACAGAAATTAAGATGGACTTCTTGAGTATATGTAATCTCAGTGACATCAGAGTCTCTGCAGAAGATGCAGAAAAAGGAATAGAAGAACAGGACAGAAAATCAGGTGATGAGAAAATGTCTGGTAGGGAAACACTGTTCTGGCTCAGAAAACGATCTCGGAAGCGACGTTCATTCATGGAAACAGAATATACTTCTAGGGTGTCATATCCAAAACCAGATGCACAATCAAAGCAGGAGGTGGTCTCTCATAAGTTCCATAAAAACCTGTTAGATGAATACAGTGAAGCTCAAATGCTGAGTTTGGATCCTGAGCCTTCAGAACAAACCAGAAATCCAAGTCCAACTGTTTCCTCACTCACTCACTCTGAAGGAGAACCCGCCCAGCTCGAGTCAAAACCAATCATATACAAACCCCGCTCAGAAGGCTCGATTTGCGAATTTAGGACACATGAGAAGATCAGTGACCCACAGAACCCCTCCAGGACAAGAAAACAGGAAGTGGAGATGGAACCTGATGCAATGGAATCCAAGTCAGTCACAGATCTGGTGAAGGCACCATCTCCAACTATCACTGTTTTCCGCTGCCGGGTAGATCCTGATGGAAAAGAGAGTGCAGACAGTAGGGCGGATGGAAAGGAAGAGATAGATGAGGAGAAATCAAGGGTGGGTGAGGAGGAGACAAGATGTGTGTTAGAGAATGGGCCTTTTACTAGTTGCATGCTTTTGCCAGGAATCTCTGAGGACAGTAAGGAGAAAGGCACTAGAGAGGAGCAGAGAGAGGTCATCAAACCAAACTCTTCCAGTTCAAACAGGCCATTTACAAGTGGTAAAACGCAGTCACAAAATGCATCATCCACATGTTTGATGGATGTAAACACAAAGAGTGGTGATGGCCTTCTGGGCCCCTCTCTTATTATCCTGGAACAAAATTCCGATGCAGAGGAATACATGCTCGAAGGCCTGAGAGATGACCGAAGGCTGCTTTCATTCTCGCCACCGCCACCTCCACCTCCACCCCCTCTTCCTCCTCTACCTGCTCATCACATATCACAAAGTGATTGTTTGGAGGATGAAGGAGGCAGCGTAAACACAGGAACTTCAATGAAAATGTTGTCTTCATCTGAGGAATTACAGCACAATCTAGAGATACAACAAAATAAAGGAAATAATGTTGATGATGCACATTTAAGAACAACAGACAGTGGCAATGAGGATGGACTCATGTGTCTGGTTAATTCTACCTTGACAGTAAGTGATGAAGTTACTGACAGTATCCATTTTGATCATGTATTTGGTGATGATGAACCTACTAATTTCTTAAATTCTAGTCTGAGCGACAAACGATATGACTGGGTTATAGCTGCAAAGAATAATATCAATTCAAATTCAGAAGCAGCAGGTAAAAGCAGTTTTCAAATGACTATTAAGCCTATTATGAGCACAAACACTGAAGCAAGAATTTGTTCTCTTAGCCCTGATTATACTTGTACTATAAACTCTGTTGCGGCAAAGCTTGGAGCTGAAACAAGTGTCCCATCTTCTACATTTAATTCAAGTGCTAAATTGAAAAATGAGGATATGCTTGAAAGTGTAAATACATCTAAAAGTAATTCTACCTCACTAAGTGTTGCAGGTATAAAAAGTTTAGCTATTTCCAACTTTGCAAAGGCTAACATGTCGACTGTCCATGATGTCTCCAAAGATCCTTCCTCTCCAACTCACTTACTCTTTCAGTCCTGTTCTCCCAGCATTCTAGGTCGATTATCTGCTTCTACACTTCGGGGTAAGATTCAAAAGTTGCCACTTTATTTATCACGCTCCCAGGAAACCATTAATCAGGCTGGGGTGAGTAATACAGCTCTGAGTGCAGTTGAGGACAACAGTAGGGAAGCTACAGAGCCTTCAGAACAAACCAGAAATCCAAGTCCAACTGTTTCCTCACTCACTCACTCTGAAGGAGAACCCACCCAGCTTGAGTCAAAACCAACCACTATCAGCATAACAGACAATAATGTCACACAAACTCTAACCTTAGATATCGGCCGAACTTCAGAATCAGTGGACACAGATGACTCTGATACAACAGTTACAGGATCAGAAGTGGATGGTGAGTTTTTTATGGAAACTACTACATCTAAAAGTTCTCTCTCTGAAGAGAAGGTAGTGACAGAACCCAAAGAGGCTTCCTTTGAAATCTCACCTTCTCCCATCCAAACTGAGCCCAAGCGTGAGAATCAGTTTTTCTACTCTAGAATTGACAACAATACACCAGGACCAATAAGACAACCTCCAGCCTCTATTGTGACCAGCATTCAGAAAGATGTATCACGCCTGCACATGGACACACCCGGTCCTATAAAAAACGTTCCAGAGTCAAATATTATATTCTCTGAGCTGGAGGAAGATATTCCCGGTAAAATAAGTTTATCCTCTATTTCCCCTTCAATAGTGGTGACCACTCAGAACCTGAAAGGACCAGGACTGTCTTTTCATAGTAGGACACAAAAAATAAGACAGACTAGTAGTGACAGGCCTTTAACAGGTCTTTGTAGACCTGCAGAGCGGAAGCTGGAGTCAGCAAACACATTTTCCTCTGACTGTAGGGTGTTCACTATCTGCAAGGACCTGTCCCAGATAAAGACACCAGTCAAGGTTGAGGCCAGACCCTGCTTGAACTCTGAGGCAACCTGCAGCTCAGTTCTAGTGTCAGGGTGTGAGCCACTTGTGGAAGGACTGCAGATGCCACTCGATGCCTGTTCTTGCCCATCAGTCTATACCAAGTGCATCAAAGAGGGAGACAGCTTTGATGAGGAGCTGACAATTTATGAGTTCTCCTGTCGCACACAGAGCAGTATGGTACCCCAAATGTCTGGAACAGGTATTCCTCTTATGGCAACTCCTCATGTGCACTCTATTCTATCCACTTCCTCTACCCGCTCTCCATCCTTTCAATGCTCTGTCCCTTCTTCTTCTTCTGTCTCTGAGCTGAGTCCTCTACTTTCACCACTGTCTGAAGCATCCGACTGCTGTCTTTCACAAATGCAAAAGGAGACTGTCAACCGGTGGGGCCAACAGCACTATCCAGCACCTCCTGCAGGTTTTCAGGTTCTCAGAGTAGATGTGGACCAGCTCCTATCTATTCTTGAAAGTAGCAGCACTGTCCATTCTGTTGCAAGTCACAGGGGTCGGCATCCACGGGAAACCTGCCCCTCACACTTTACAGAGAACAAGCGAGTTTTACAAATTGAGGCACAGCAATTGATGTCAGGTTGCCAGAAGGTGGTAGGGATTGGACAGAGTCCTGAAGAAATGCTTCACTCCTTGGCTGACAGTTTTCAGACACTGGGCAAGTTGGCTGGTATCTGCCTTTGGTTCTCTGGCTGCGACAGGTGCGACAGGAGGAATGCCGAGGCAGTTGCAGGTCTGGCAGATGTGGCCCGGTCTTTCAGGGACTTCTGTGTTGCAGCAGAGCGAGCCAGCAGCCATCGAAGCTGTGAGGATCTGAGCACCAAGTTGCTAGCCAAACAGTGCACAGCACTCACCGCTTCTGTATTCTGCCTCACACAGCTGTTCCGCACCCTCACTGCACTGTAAACTCAATCCAACTTCTGAAAACTCTGAATTGACCTCAGGCTAATAGGGGTAGAAGGGGCCATAGCCACACATCAGTGAAGCCACAGCTGCTGAAAATTGGGCAGTGTGATTTCTTTTTGCTGTGAACATCGCAGATTTCTGAAGAGCCCTGAAATACAAGTTGAGTGATCTGGGAAACACACCGGGTTCATGGTGCACCACAAAACCTCAAGTGATCACAATAACTTTGCACTTGTGCAGTTAAAGGGTGCAGATTAATGAGGTGTATGTGGTGAGCAAGTGTAAGCTGTGCATGTACTATAGCCCACAAACCAAAAAGCAGAACCTGCTTGCATTCCAATACTGAGCAAAGGAGCTACTTGAATGTACTTTATGTTATCTTCTATGTTTACTGATATATTTAACTTGCAAGTTACTGCAGTGTGTTGATGGACAAAAGAGGAATGTAAAAACAAAGAAGGAAAAATTGGGAAAATGTTTACAGGCATAGTTTTCAGACGCTGTAGTGATGTGAGAATAGTTGGCCTTTTGCAAACATCCCAGAGCACATACACACACTGTACATCCATTCATTCAAGTAAATCATGTATAATTCATTCATTCATACACAGGCCTTTGTTTGACTTACTGATCATATTAAGATTAGATTTTTGGCTTGGTCTTATGTGAAACACTGCAGGGGACTGAAGCTTGTATTATTATATTCTCTAAGCTCTCTCTGTTTACAAACCAAAAATTGTGGTGTATGGGGATTTATTTGATCAAATAGTATGATTCAGCCTGATGCTGTCATTGTCATTTTATAAAAATAGAATCCTTATGAATGCTCATTATATGACTTTAAATATAATGGGTAATATTTGGATGAGGTACAAGTATTTGCACATACAATTTGTGGTCAATTTTGCACATATTTTGGACATTCATTTTATGGAACTGCATGGTCTTTGTTTGGTTTTAGTTAGTTCATTTGAAAGACTGAAGCCTCCAGTGTATAATTATGTGTAAACAATCACTCCAAACAATGGATTTTTCATTTTTGGATGGCATTCCATTCAGGTTAAGGATTTCATTCTGAAAGAGACCATTAAATTATTAGACAGTTTACACTAAACATTGTTTTATAATGATCTAAATCATGTAAGAATTTTAAGATTCTTAGATTTCAATACTTTGCTGGGTTTTTCAGTGTCATCAAATATCAAACCTGCGTCTATTCTTTGGAGACAATAAGAAGTAAGGACCTTTTGCTGACCTAGACCCTCACACCAAGTGCATTATTCTACATATATCCCAGTATGGCCACAAATAGCAGTGAACCAATAAGTAAATACAGGTGCAGATATGCCAATCAGAGCAAAAATGAGCACTGATTGACACATTAGGTAGGAGTGTCTCAGACCTTCAGAGAAACTTCTCTAATTATTGACCGACATTCTTGTCATCGGTGTTCCTCCAGGCATGTTACCCAAGTCATAAATGACCTTCATCTGAAAACACTTGCGCATAAGCTGTTGTAGTTTCACTGTGAATACTTCTAAAATGAAGGACTGACGCACAACAAACCTGCATGCTCACTGGAGAAATTAATGAGTAACCGTTTCATCACCCCATTGCTGGGAACACAAACATGTTTCCGTATAAATTTATAATGTGCAAAACACATGGTTTGTTCACGTGTCTCTTTAGTTCTCTTTGGTTTTTCGATGGTGTATAGTTAACTATAATTTAAAAATTGCAACAGAGAATATATAAATTACTCTTCCAATCATCTCATTGAGGAACTTGCCCCAAAGAAATTGTGACAACGATATTCCCTGTCATCATCTGTGCTCACGTAGCATGCTGTGCAAACCATAACATGCATTGTTTCATCAGGGATTTTACTGTTGAATGACTGAAAGCTGATGTCTGCTCTTGCTTTGTAATGCTCATCTCCTACAATTAAAACTAATGTCCAAATGTTATTTTTTAATTTGTTTTCATTTCTGTGTGTGCATAACCCATTCGCGGTCACTTGTGTAATTAATTCCTCTTAACACCACCAAGTCACCAGCACCTCACTGTGGTTCATGGTTACATTTGAGCCATATTTGAAGTAATGCAATTCAGGTTGCAATTCGACCACATGCATAACTTATATGAGGTCTACACATACATATTGGTCTGACACTTCCTTTGTTATAACCCCCAATCTGAAACCTAGCAGTTTGGGCTACATTAAATGAGAGCAAGTGCACCCATCAGTTATAAATGTATTCAGGCAATGCTGTTTCTCTTCCTTACACCATTTTTCAATACTAAACAGGATAACCACCCTTGAAAACAGAAAAATTCTGAAAAACCCCAAGAGTTAGCATAGATAGACTATGATATAATGAACTATAATGATGTCGGTTTGAAATGACCTAACTTTTAGGTCATTTCAAACCTAAAAGTTAGGTTTGACTTTAAATATAGTCAAACCTAACTTTTAGGTTTGACTATATTTTCTGACATGTGCCAGAAAACATGTCAGATTTCTGGCACATGTCAGATTTCTGGCCCAGATGTCTGATATGGGACCCTGTCCTTCATGGGTCCATATTGAAAGGGCAGAGATGAAAGAGGAGAGATATCAATGAATATATTGTAGCGACGGGGACTATAATGATGACTGTTAAGAGAGGTTGACTGTTTGTCCCTTTAAGGTTCATTACCCAGAGTGCATCTCTTTGTTTGGGGAA
>JAPTHA010000001.1:27078341-27089062 GCA_029814585.1 Gymnapogon annona
GGATTCATTTCAGCAACTGTGCACTTTTCTATTTTCCATATTTATTTGTGTTATCAGCTGACAATTCTATGACATTCCATTTCCAGATTCATTGTGTGTGTCTGTGTAATGACAATAAAGGAAGTCCAAGTCTACTTATTTCTGTCCTACTTCCATTTCATCTTGGCCTGCTCCTTTTTTCCAACATGAAAGATGTCCTTCAGTTAACAATTAACAGATAAAGTATATTAACCAGGCTTTTGGTTAGGTTGCTAAACGAGACCCCATTTCAAATACAGCTCTTAGAGAGCAGACTGTCCAGTGTCTGACCTAAGTATGGACGTTCACGCAAAAGTAACAGTGCAGAACAAAGATGAAGCTTCCTCTGCTCAGAGCTCAGCTGAAAGCTGTGGATCATGTCTGAAGAGTCGTGGGAATCTTTTCCCTGTTGTCTACCGAAATGAGTTGATGCAGCTCTTCAGACTGGCAGGACCAGTGGTGAGTCTGGAATTGGATACTAGTGACTTTCTTGCCAAATACATGTTAACTCATTTTATTCTTCTAGAAAAATAAGTACTCAGGTTGTATCTGATATACAGAGACAGAACCTGAATCTCTTTTTTATTCGAATATACTAACATGTCTAATTAATTATTGTGTCCATTTAAAACAAATCAAATTAGGATCGACCAGAGCAGGGACTATATAATAAATCCAGTAGCAGATTACTAATGGTATAATATGTGCAAGATTTTGATTAAATTAACCTGTTTCTGGCAATGATATATAAAGACGTATGATGAGTATAATTCAATATTTACTCTTAAATATTGTTTTAAAAATACAAAACAACAAAATCAATGTTTAAACACAATTTAAATCAGTGAGCTTATGACTACAAAGTATCTGTTTTCATATTCTCATACTTCAAGTCTACTTAGTATTATTTGTGGACTTAATAATTGGTTAAAATAATATAAATTGACAATTTGATTTATCTGTATAATTCAACTTATTATCCCTTTATATTGTACGCTGACTTTTTGCTTTGTGAATTTTAGACAGTGTTCATATCTGGACTCAACTTGTATGTCACTTTAGAATGTTGGGTAAATATTTTTTCTCGAGAAACAGTAATATCAACTAACCTAATGCACAACCACACAAAAAGAAAAACAATGTTGAGAAATTTGAGTTTGTTTGCAGTAGACATAGTATTAAGAAAAAGAAGAGGAGTAAATGGTTGACCTCATACTTTAAGCACAGCAGGTTTTTATTTTATTTTACACAGGCACTTAGAGGTGCTGCTGAATAAATTGCTGCTGTAAGTTTTTTTCTTTGCCCAAATTGAGCTAAGCATTTCTATAATTAAAATAAACTAATGAAACACTTACAAGACCCAGTCATAAAAACCAATTCTCATCATTTATTTGTTTCTCCAGGTAATCTCTCAATTGATGATCTTCATGATCAGTATTATCAGCACGGTGTTTTGTGGTCACCTGGGGAAAACTGAACTTGCAGCTGTATCACTAGCAACTGCGGTAAGGAGGCTCATGTAATTTCACCTCTGGTTTTACCAACTGCCCACCAGGTATTTTCATTTTTTCTCAGGCCATAGAAATGTTACCTACAACAGAAGATTTGAGACAATTTTGTGTTGTGGCTGTTCCACAAGCTGTCGTGTGTAGGCTTCATTTTTCATCAGTGACACGAAATGGTTTTGTCAGTAATATTTCTGCCCTATCTATCTTTAATTAATCTAATAACAGTGTCCTCAGCCTTAAAAACCTATTGTCTGCAGTAATTACTTAAAATGATTCTGCCAGGTTATATCTTCCTATGCTTGTATTTCATAACAGGCGGTCAATGTGACTGGTATTTGCATTGGCACTGGTTTGACGTTCACTTGTGACACGCTAATCTCACAGGTAGTGAATTCAACACTCTTCTATTTATATGTTTCATGAGAGGGAGTCTATATTCACAGTTGATTATTTACTGTCCATGCTAGGGACACTGATTATCTATATACTGCCCCATGTAGACATACGGGAGTGGTAACTTCAAGCGTGTAGGTGTGATTCTGCAGAGAGGGATTCTGATTCTGCTTCTGGCATGTTTCCCCTGCTGGGCAGTCCTTATCAACACTGAAGTCCTCCTCCTTGCTTTCAGACAGAGCCCAGAGGTTGCCAGGTCAGTCACAGTTAAAAGAAGCAACGTGGAGAGGAAATATTTAAAAATTAATTTATTGAAAAGTTTGAACTATTTATTTAAAAATATTTATGGAAAATAATTTAAAATGAAAAATTAACTGTGCACATTGTTTGTTCTAAATATATGATTGAGCACATTATTTCATGTTGACAAATGAGTCGTCCTCAAGCAATATCTCAGAAAAAAAAACCCCAAACAAACAAAATAAAAAAGAACATGCTGAACAAGATAGTCATCTCATTCAGTCGCTGCTCTGGACACCTAGCTATAATTTTGTTAAACGTTAAAAGGCTAGAAATGACTTTGATAATGAATTACCATTGAGTTCAGGCATTAACTGTAACTCATTGTCAACATTGTCTTTGAGTTTCTATCTTAACTGCCATAATGCATTGCAGAGGTAGAGGTATTTGCATTTATTCTTACCTTTAATCAAATAGGATGTTTTATGTCTCATCCCTCCATCTCCAAAATGTTTCTGTACTTTTCTGCCACAAAAGCCTTTCCCAGCTGTATGTGATGATCTTCATGCCTGCACTGCCAGTGAGTTTACTGTGTTTTTATTTAATTCTTTTAACACAGAAAAAATAAGTCACCTCAGATGATGCAGTGTTTGATGAGATTTGTTGACTCATTGTGAATTTTCAGATCCATTTCAGTTACATTTATTTTTGTTTTCCCCATTTAGGCTGCTTTTATGTTTCAACTGCAATCGAGGTATCTTCAGAACCAGGTGGCGTTATAATTCAAGTTAACGAATGTGAAATTCAATTGCAGAAAAGAAAAAAAGGAAAATCAATAGTGAGACCTTCTTCTGTGTCTTACAGGGAATTATATGGCCTCAGGTTGTAACTGGAGTGACTGGAAATATCCTTAATGCGGTCATCAACTATCTTTTGCTCTTTGTGCTGGACTTAGGCATTGCGTAAGTTTTTGTACTTTCATGATTACGAGTTACAAATCATACTAATTACTAATTGCAGTGATTGGTAGTTAGTGGGATTGATTTGTGACTTAGTGGAGGTGCAGGTTTAAGGTTAAACATAAGGTTACAGATGAGCAATGTTTAGATTTATGTGTTTCAGTTACATGACAAAAGAGTGCACGTTAAAATCTGTCATAGCTTGTGTTTCAACCACATGAAATTGATATTAACTTGAAGTCAAATCATTGTACTCTTGTAAAACAGTAACACTAACGGTAATCCTAAACCAGTTTTTAGTCTTCGTGATCTATGTAGGTAATACATCTTCTAATGGAGTGAACAGTCCAGGAAAATTTATATACATTAAAATGCTTTTAAAGATTTTTATTCCTACTCTAAATTGTCCTTATTATCTCAGTGGATCTGCAACGGCCAATGCTGTCTCCCAGTATACACTTGCTGTGGTCTTGTACGTATACATCTGCGTAAGGGGTCTGCATAAGGCTACATGGACAGGTCAGTTGGATCTGAATATCTTCCTCATTGTTTCAGTTCAATAATGAAGTTGACTTCATGTCATGAGCTGAACTGTACTCATAATGTCAGTAATATCATCGTTTTTAAACAATCAACTTTTGCTTAGGGTTAGAGCTTAATAGTAAGGCCAAGATTGGACTGAGAATAAAGGATGAAAACTAACTAAATTACAGAAGCCAACAACTTCTCCTGCAAAGATCATGACTATTTGAAACTAAATAGAAGAAAAACAAGTAAGTCTTATTTTCTCTGGCTATGCCAAGATTGGCACCCAAGCCCTGTCCTATAACTCCCATCCATATCAAATGTTTAAAAGGCAGCAGTACCAAACTCTCCTTCCACTGCCCATATGTACCAACTTTTATTGTTTTGTCTTCTTTTTGAGTTAATTGGGCTAAATGGTGTCGAAGGCTTCACAACCGTAGTTTCTCTCCAAGTATAATGATGTAGAGGACAGGTTACATGCTTATCTGCATGCTTGCTAAACCAAGATATTTCTGGCCTACAGGTTGGTCATTGGACTGTCTACAGGAGTGGGGGCTCTTCATCCGACTGGCCATCCCCAGTATGCTTATGCTTTGTCTGGAGTGGTGGGTTTTTGAGATTGGAGGATTCTTGGCTGGTGTGATCAGTGAGACTGAACTGGGAGCCCAGGCAATAATATATCAGCTGACTATTATAGCTTACATGGTAATGATCTTCATTACTGTTTTACACTCTCAGTCTTTTTTTATATTATTGATATTATCAGGTATGAGCATGGTAGCTTCCAAGAATATTTTTACATTTTTAGGATCCTTGCTAACTAACAGTTATGGAACATATAGTTGAATCAGGGATCATGCCTATTATTTGGAATGGGAAAACCTCTGGGTCAGTTCTGCTTCTGTAGTTTTGTTCTGTTTGCTATTAAAATCAATACCTAAAATGGTAACTTTGTATAAAATGATCTCAAAGACACCACAAAAAAAGACACCACAGCTGACAGACAGAACATGGGTACACCACAGCTGCATCTAGAGGGGAAAGTGTCATGTCATTCAATTGTTGTGCATCTCCAGTCACAGCTAAAAAAAATAAAATTTAAAAAAAAATCCACTTACCAATGTCTTCATTGGTAAGTGGATTTTTTTTTAATCCACTGTCAATCTGAAAAAATTAGGGCACCCCATGAAAGCCAGTATTGTTTTTATGTATTTGGACATTATCAATATTTAATACCTATTTTAACCATAGTAGTATAGATAAACAATTAACAATTAAGAAAAGCCTATTTTAAGTTTTCTCTAAAATGTAATTTGAAAAGAATGCCATTTCTGGTGAAAAATCAATTAGGACACACCCACATATTTTCTCACTTAAATGGTTAAAATTACACACAGATGTATCACCTCAGGTGTACATGATCAGAACATTGTTACCAAGCATTTTGAAGGAGCCTACAGTATTTATACCTCAGACATTAAGTTTGGTGTGGCTTTGACAGTTGAAATGAGAGGAAGAACCATGGTGAGATCTGAAGAGCTGTCAGAGGCTTTTAGAACAAAGATTGTGGCTGCTTATGAGTCTGGTAAGGGATTTAAAAAGATCTCAAATAAATTTAACATCAGCCATTCCACCATCCGGAAACTTGTTTACAAGTGGACAACATTCAAAACAACTGCCACCATGCCGTGGTCATCCAAGCAAGTTCACAGTCAAAGCAGACCGCAAGATGTTTAATGAATGATGTCATGATTGGACCTACAGCAGGCTCTCGCTACTGTCAGCGTGAAAGTGCATGACTCTACTATCAGAAAGAGACTACACAAGTAAAAATAAGCATTAAGGCCAGACTGAAGTTTGCCAGAGAGAACATAGACAAAGACTATGACTTCTGGAATAATGTTCTTTGTTCGGATGGGTCCAAAATGTAATTATTTGGACACCAGAACAAAACACGTTTGGCATAAACCTAACAGCATTTCAGGGAAAGAACCTCATACCAACTGTGGAGCATGGGGGGGAAGTGTCCCGGTTTTGGGGGTTTGCAACAGGACCTGTGCAGCTCACCATCATAGAATACGTCATGAATTCTTCCACGTATCAAGCACGTACCATGTATCTCACTGAAGTTATTTCAGCCAAAGGGGCCAACACAAGCTGTTAGGGGGTAGGGTGTCCTATCTTTTTCTTCCATAAAAACATACATTTTTGTTCATATCTTTTGTTCAATGAGTAAAACAACATTATTTGTTGTTGTAAATTACTATTAAATCACTTTCATTTCCAGAAATATCTAAAAATGAGATTGGACATAGATATGTGAACATTTCTTAATAAAGAGCTGACTATTTAATGGGGTGTCCTAATTTTTTCACATGACTGTATAACTCAGATGTAAATCAGATTATCATTTGTCCATGAGGTGGTGGCCAGACTTGTGACTGATCTGCCTCAGAAGTTTTCCTAGACACTGGTCAGAATTTGAGGAGAACAGAAACGTAATTCATGCTTCTTTAGGGTTTCAAACTTTCTGTCTGTTATCCATTCTGCAATTATTTCTGAAAATCCTATAAGCATACATTCTCAAACTTCTCATTGTCTTCCTGAGATTCCTATGTCCATAGGTACTGCTGCTACCATACGGGTTGGAAATGCTCTTGGTGCTGGAAGCTTAGAGCAGGCCAAACGGTCATTCAAAGTTTCCTCTGTTTGTCAATGTAAGTGGTAGAGCGTAAGATTGCCTGACAATCTTACCTAATAAGCAGGGCTGTTTATGAAATATTACTATTTGGTTAATTTATCAAATAATACACACTGTTCATTCAATTTCTGTATCAAATCAAAACAAACACAATTGCAACCACATTAGATGCAGAAATTAACATGAGCAAACTGTGTCTTTCTGTTATTTTTACATGTTTTTTTATCTGTGATCTTATAAACGTATTTTTCTTTGTCTAATTAAAGTTATAATTGCATGCATTATGGGAACTGCTCTCACCGTTGCTAAAGATGTCATTGGATACATTTTCACCTCAGACGAGTGAGTATATGCTATACTAATAATAATTCACTCTGCTTATAATTGTAATACATTCTTGAATGTGTCTCCTGACAGAATGTTGAATATCAAGCAGTAAACACTGACATTGCCACATTGTCATTGTTAGAGTTCCTATCATAACATAGTAATTTTATACTTTTATAAAGGGAAGAAACTGTGATTTCAACATTAAACATTCTTTTATTTCTTTTATACTTTCTTTATGGTTCATGTTGTCAATAAATATTATTAAGACCCCTTTGGATTAGTTTTAATGAACTGAGAATCTGGCATATTCAAAGCTACAGTGCCTCACTATTGTCTCTAGTGTATGCCTTTTCTTTGTAATACTCTGAAATCTTTGGTATGACATCAGAGCACTTTATAATTAACTTACCTAAATCTGCACCGGCATGACTTGAAAGTAGAGATGCAAATTATAGCATGAAGCATTTACATGTCAGTTGATAATAACGAGTTCAGTTGTAGTTTCCTCACAAACAATCTCTGTTTATTCAGGCTTAGTCTGTCAGAATGTTAAACTGTTGGTCATATCTCTGACAAACTTTATCATGTGTTTTTTAGAGATGTTCTCAAAAGGCTCTCAGATGTCATGATTGTTTTTGTCTTCATGCACATTGGTGATGCCATGGCGGTGAGAAACATTTTCAGTGATTTAATCAATAAATTATTTTTCACCTATTATCAATTTTGGCTATGGTTTAACCAAATCTGGGATTTTATTTCCTCAAAGGGTGTGACCGGAGGAGTTCTCAGAGGCGCAGGAAAACAGGTGATTGGTGCTTCAATTAATCTGGTGGGGCATTACTTCATTGGCTTTCCAATTGGTGCATCCCTGATGTTTGCAGCAAATATGGGAATTGTAGGTAAGAAAACCTAAAGTATACCTTTCTTTAGAAATCAGTTTTCTTTTGTGTAAAAATAGGCTTGCATAAATTACATTTTTTTCTTGGTGAATGATGTTGACATTGCTAACCTGCATTTTTATTTAAAATCTCTCTTTTCAAGTAGCTACATTCTTTGTTCTGTCACCAAAACCATCTCATGAACCCAAAAACAACCACATTCAACATGTACGATTTATACACTGGAAACCATTTGCTGTTGCTGTATGCTATAAACCCAATTACTGTACCACAAAGCTGCAAGGACAGTTGGCCCTTTACTTACTGAAAGGGGTTTTTATTGTAGGAGTGTGGCCAAAAGCCAAAGCAGCGGGAAAATGATGCCCCCCAACTGTACACTGTATTTCAGTGACAAGTTGTCTATAAACTGGCATGCATCGGAAAAGTCTTATGCCAACTTCACCCCAGAACTGCAGTGTGTTTCCAAAAGGCAGAAACACACTGCAGTAGGGCATCAGCCCCCTGCCCCAACACATCTGTTAATTGTATTCATAGTTTCATCAGACAGGTTTGGTCCTCCAACAGCTTGAGTCAAGAAAGCGTCAGCAACCACAGTGTGCCATCGCCCTTGTGGCATATAAGTGCTTGTGCTTGTCCTTGTGCTCATATAAGCGTTTTGCTAACTGCCCGTAGCACTTGTACAGAACATGGCACTGTGCCTATCACTGTGCCTTTCCTGGGAGGCTCTTCTAGCCTGCAACATCTTTGAACAGCAGTGACCACTTGCCAATACAATATACTCATCTATTTAAAAACTCCTCTCTGTGAGTCTTTTATATATGAATCCACAGGAGCAAACCAACATCCATACCAGGGATTAGATAAATACCTGTCTGCCTGCTAATTACGTCCCTTTTATTATGTCTCTCTTTTGGCTGTCTTTCCCTTCCTATATATGGAAGGAGGTAAAGTAACTCCTTCTATGACAGACTGCTCAGTCAAGATCATAAATGTCCTTGTACATATGGAAAATCTAGCAGGGTAGAGAGATTGTCCCAGTTTCTAGAAAACAGCACAATCCACCAAACTAATGTCATGTTAGCTCACTTGTTTGGGAAAAGCTGTTGAACTCTTTTCCCATCTTTATCACAGGGCTCTGGACAGGACTGACTATTTGTGTATTACTGCAGGCCACATTTTTTATTATATATTTGTGCAAATTGAATTGGAAGGAGGCTGCTGATGAGGTGCGTAGTTTTATGCTCTAAAACAGGGGTGTCAAACTCGTTTTAGTTCAGGGGCCAAATTCAGCCCATTCTGGTCTGACGTGGGCCGGAACAGTCCAATACTAACATAATTACGTCAATAATGTCAACTCCAAACTGACCTCATATGATGAAAATGTTAGGTCTACAGTAATTTTAACAATATTATGCCTCAGTTTATAGTTTATACATGTATATTATAACTCACAGACAAAACATTTAATAACAGGTAGAAAATTGATAGAATTACACTAACTTCTCTTCAGACATTTCAGGTTGTTTATATTTGTTCAAGTGATTTATGTTTTTTTATGGAATTATACTATTTTTGTTTTTGTGTAAATACAGGAAAATTACATGAAAATATATACATTTCCACAAAGAACAATTGGTAGTAGTGAGTATGTATACATTATTATAATATTTTTCCCAGTCTGTACATGGAACCTGAACTATAATTTTTGTAATTATCTTAGGTATAATTTTTGCATTTCACAAATTCATCCCATAGGCCGGATTGGAACCGTTGGCGGGCTGCATTTGGCCCCCGGGCCGCATGTTTGACACCTCTGCTGTAAAACAATTACGTACTGTTACATACATGTGAAGTTGAAATGCTATTCAGTAATTTCATTATCTTTATCAGGCTCTTGTTAGAGCAGGGATCCAGGTCACACAAGAAAAAGAGATGGCCATGACAGAAACCACAGGTAAAGAATCAGTGCTTGGATGGACTCGTCCTTTGTATGAAAATTATAGATGTTAATGTTTTCTTGTGAAACTTATAGGTCAGTCTCAGATCAGTACCATTTCATCCATGTCCGAGAGCGCTGAGGACCACATGTATCAGGAGATTCAAGACAAGAGTAAATCCACCACAATTACAGTTGGAGTGGTGCTGTCTGTAACTCAGCTGGTTTTACGCCGTGGCTTGACATTGATTGTTATGATCCTCATCCTTGTTGCTGGAATCATTGTTAATCATTTTGTCATCAAGCTGCTGAAATAATGGTTGTCGAAGGCCATTTTATAATGTAATCTTTTTCATATCTTGA
The DNA here is from genome assembly GCA_029814585.1 of Gymnapogon annona. Lineage (NCBI taxonomy): Eukaryota > Metazoa > Chordata > Actinopteri > Kurtiformes > Apogonidae > Gymnapogon > Gymnapogon annona. The sequence goes on from JAPTHA010000001.1 coordinate 27,088,214, forward strand.
AAAATTTTACACATTTAATTCGTAATTCCTTAAGTTACTGTACTTATGTAGATGTTTTTTTCAATTTTAACCAACTTGGAGTTAGACTGTGTGCCCGTCAGTTTTTATTTGAGTTCTTGATAAGATCTGTCCAATTATTTGAAACATAATACCTGTCTTTGTATCATATAGGAACAAAAATGTGTAATTTTATTTAATAAATGTGTGAATGTGACATCCCATTCTCTCTTTGCAGTCTTTTTATTTGCTGCTATAATTGAAACTTCTCATAGCTGGTAGTCAACATTGTAACTCAATGCTTAGTGACGTGTGACACCAGTTGTTAATTGCAGCTGAAAACAGGTTCATATTTGGAAATGAACACATAAATTACTTCCAGCCTTAGTGTAAAATATGTAGTTTTTATTGATTTTAAGAGACAAATTTCAGGAAATTCTATATAATGCATACATCTCTGGGAATTCGATCATGCATACTGTCTATGTTATACAAGAATTCAACTGTTCTTCTATTCTATTGTATTCTGCTGTTGTATTGAAATTTCCCCTTGTGGGACCATTAAAGGTATATCTTTGAAAATATTGGTTTAATTGTACTTACTTACATTTACAAGCTTAAAACATCTACATACAAAATGTATCATTTGAACAAACTCAGTCCACTGGTATAATAGCAACCATTTTGGACATATACTTTGAAGACTCTGTACAGTGCCTTGCCAAAAGGTTTGGAAATGGACCCAGACTTCTTCAACCAATTTATTTGGGACAGCTGTCCAGGAGGCTGTGCTGAATAGAGATCCATGTAATACTTTTTAAATGCCTCATTTATTTCTCTTGGGTTGTGGGT
>JAPTHA010000001.1:27105575-27117971 GCA_029814585.1 Gymnapogon annona
GTAACCAGTACTATAAACAGCACTACAACCAGTGGACGCAATGTAAAACAGTACTATAAACAGTGAACTGCACATCATCTAAGCTGCTGTTGTTGAAATTCCCCTCTGGGGACTAATAAAGGGAAGTCTAAGTCTAATATACAGAAAATATAATGACTTTACCTGTTTGAAAAGCAGTAGAGATTAATGGAAATTATTTATTCCACCCCTTCATCACAGAACAATCATTCAACTTCCTATTAGTGCAGTCAGGTGCCTTGAGCGGTCTTGAAAGTCTTAAAAAATCTGGAATATTGAAATGTTTTCCAGACCTTGAAAAGTCTGTAATTTTGTCTAAAAGTCTTAATAGACTGTTTAAAAAGGTTGAATTTTAGAGTCTAATGAAAGACATATAAACTTGTACGATAAGACTTACATGAGGAAACATATCAGACCTGATGTGATATGAGTAAGTGGTCTGTGCTGAAAGGTTTCTAGTCAAACCTATTTATGTCATTCATGCACTTTTATGATTTTCATATGTTTTGAAAATGTTTCTGCGTTAAAACATTTATTGTGAATGATTCATTCATTCATACATTTTTATTCAAATGAGTTATGTCCAAATTCACCAATAACAATAGGAACACAAGTAAAAAAGGACATGAAGTCTGAGGGGAAAGAGCAGTTTTGGAAGTCTGTGGGGGTTTTTGGATACAGTGAACATACTGTGTATGAGGCTGAAGATAATAATAATATACATTATATAATATATAATGTATATATAGCAAATACTTATTTGTGATTACTCCTGTATTATTTATTCCTACTATGACAATCTAGTGTGTACTTGGTTGTTTTCCACTACTGTTTAAATCAATATTAATTTCTTATATGAGCACAATTGTTACGCTGATACTGATACCTTATCCTGAGGGATCAATAAAGTTCAATCTAATCTAATGTAATCTAATCTAATATAACACAATGTCCTATAATGTAATCTAATCTAAACTGATCTAATTGCTACCCACCTATGTTGACAGACAATAAATAAATAACAGTAAACAAAAGAAACATTAGAATAATTCAAGTGAACAGAAAGGGTGATCAAAAACAGTACTCTTGTTGGTACTCACATGGCTCCTCCACTTATTTTCAACGTATAAACCATCTCCTTATTTGTCAGTTTCAGTTGACTGATATCTTCTTCATGGGTTCTGTTATTTTACTCCCCAGTTAAAAATGTTCTGTGTTCATAATCCATTTCTTTTTTCTGTGTCACATCTGTCACGTGTGTATGTGTGTTGTATACCTGAACAGTTGTGTCTTTCCTGCCTGTTGTTTGTTTCCCAGAATCCTTGGGGGCATCAGGCTGAGGTTCTCATGTACAACTGATTATTATCACATCCATATATGAGTGTGTGTCCTCACACTGACACGTTTGTATGTAGTACATAGTGTTTATGTGAGTCTTATGGTCTAGCAGCCACACCCCACAAGGCCACGCAGTCGTTTCACAGACTAAAGAAGAGGTCCATATGTATGTGTGAGTCATGCTGATGTCAGTGGGCTGTGGGTGGAGTCCAGGCATGATGCTGTTCTTAGTGGAGGGGACTCCTGGTGGTCACCGAACACAAGAGCCCCCCCTGGAGGCACATGACTCACAGTCACATTACCTACTGTAAGCACCAAGCACTGTAAGAGGACACATTTAGCAGAACAGTCAGTAGAACGGCCGCCGTGTTGAATATATTCTACACAGTGGTGGTGAGCATGTGACTAACCCAACAGCAGTAGAAAGGGAGGATCCTCTTGAGTCAGTACAGAATACAGTACAGCATTTTATTAACCCTGCTACATTTATTCATCCACCATCATTCTGACGACTGTAATTCCTGAACCGTTTACACTCTTTGATAGATTCCAACTTCGTCTTTATTTATCTGAGATTGGGTTCATTCTATTGAACTAGAACACATTTAGGGTAGAGGTCTGCTTTGGCAGAGGGGAAGGGGTAGAAGTGGTCAGACTTTAAAGCAGCAGAGTGCAGTCGATGAGAGAGACATGGAATATTTTTAGGATTTATGAGTTTAGTGTTTTAATTGTTTAAATAATTGTATTTAATAGTGATGCTTCAGTGTACTACTAGTGGGTTTGCATGTGGTTTTGTTTATTTTGTTTGTTTGAGTTCCACTGTTTCTATCTGTATTATGTTGCTTTGCATAATATTCTATAAACATGTGTACATTGGTATATACATGTAAATCTATATCCAGATGTTTCCAGGACATATGTAGAAGCAGGGGTGTTTCTTTGAATCAGATCACGGATGTTTTTGTCAGTGAAATGAGCTTCTTAAAATAATAAAAGCTGGAGAACCTGTCAGGGTGGACCTTTAACCTTAATATGTTTCCGTCTCAGATATTTGGGTAAAGAAGGCTGGGCTCCTGCATCCTACCTGAAGAAGATAAAAGAGGACTTCTCTCCTCGAAAGAAGACCCTGACTGGCCCCGTGGAGATCATCGGCAACATCATGGATATCAGCAACCTGCTCCAGAAGAAGTCTGTCAGCGAGAAGGACATCCAGACGGACGGAGATGCAGGCTCTGCACCTGAACGTCACATCTCCAAGAGTGAAATCAGCCTGCCCATGCCTTACAACTCTGAGATCAATGCTGAGACGGGCAGGAGGCTCAGTGCTGGCCGCGACACCAACAGCCCGTGTCTGGGAATTGCAGCCAGCGCCGCCCTGAGTAAAGACCGAGCTGAGCCCGGGTCTCCAGCTGTGGCCAGAGTGGCCCCTCACAGGGTGGAGATCGGTGAGTGGATGGATGTACAGAACCAATGACCAGGGCTGTCTAACACACGGCCTGTTGGCCAAAACCTACCCTACTAGGAGACTGATCCATCCCATGATATACAAGAATTACAGTGAAGATATGAATTATGTCATTTCAGATTCCACATTCAGGTATGGTGTAAAGTGGATCTAAACCAGTACAATATAAACACAAGAACAGAGAAATAATGATGAATGCATAATTGTGTATTAAAGCACATTAAAAATTTATATTAGCAAACCGCCAAAAAATGAAATAACTTGAACCATCACGAACAACCTTAGATGTCTTCATATAAACCAGAGTAATTGGACCAATATTCTATGTGTTGTTAAGCAATTATAGGTTGTTCCCTCTATCGTCATTTTCACATTTACTTTTTATACATTTTAACAAAGACAAAAAAAATTGGATTATTATTTATATGTTTGTATGACTTTTATTGTACTGGTTCATCCGACTTGAGATCACACAGAGCCCTTAAACCAAAGGAGTTTGACACCCATACGTTACCCACTGGAACCATTTGATCCACTGAACCCTATGGATCTACTGGACCCATTGGTGTGTGGATGTTAGTTTTACTTACATTAAGAATTGGACTTGAATGCAGTAATGTATGGGGTAGGTAACATACACTGCCGATGCTTTTTATTAAGATGCCGTGTCATTTTGCAGGATCTCCAAATCTAAGACAGAAACCTCCCCCGAGAAGAGATACCAACTTGGTAAGAGATCTCATAAACACTGGGATAATACTGACAGGTTGTTACTTAGGAGACAGTTAAGATTTGCAGATTATGTTAAATGCTGTAAATGCACATAAAAATAACGATGATGAATTAGCCCTGAGCTTCACACGGGTTGGCATAGCAACAACTAAGTCACATGAACAATAGAGCACATCCACAGTTGAATTGTCTGAAAGCACGACAGCGAATACTTAGTTTTATCAACAGTCACATCGAACTTGACAGGAATGACTGATGCCTTTTCTGTTATTTTGTCTCCTTGCTGTCGATGCACAATAGACTAAAGGCTGGATGTGTTGTCAGCTGTTCATTTCTGTCACCCTCTTGTTCATGCAGGGATTTCAGTTACCAAAGCCACCAGAGCCCCCAGCTGTGGAAGCTGAGTATTACACCATCGCTGATTTCCAGTCTTCAATCTCAGATGGCATCAGTTTTCGTGGCGGACAAAAAGCTGATGTAAGACACTCCGTTTCTGCTGTTTATGAATATTTGTGTCATCAGTATCTACTAGTTCAGATGGGAAAGCTGAGGCAATAAAGAAAGGACCTTGATATTTGTCTTTTACTGTGACAACGAATCAAGTAGATGCAAATAAGATTGTAGAGTTTTTCCCAGGTTTTTATTGGTGGTGCTGACTGGAAAATGTGTAAATTAATTGCCTTCAGTGGTATCACGGCAACAAAAGCATCTTTTGTCATACGTTACAGAAGAGTTAATCATGAACTCATGCAGAAATCAGAAACGGTTGAGGTAGTTGGAGGCAGGAAATACGTAGAAACAGGGATTTATAGCAGCAGCTGATAGAAGAGGCTGTGGTGCCATGAGTAGAAGATGAATCTTAGTTTTCTGTTGTGTCTGACTGAGCTTAAGAGCCAGTCAAAGCTTCAATGCAGCCTTTAGTGACATCTAGTGGATCAGAATCAGAACACCTCAATCTCAGTGAACGTAGTGGAAAAAATGCATGTGTGACGTCCTTGCTGAACTTTGGAGTTGGAGGGGGATGTTGATTGCAGTGTCAACATCCCATCACTAGATGCATGTGGATGTAGGGTAGAAGTGAATCCACTGTCATGTCCTGCAGAAACAGAGTGGGAACTAAGAGAAAAAGTGAAGAAGTCATGACAACACAGTGATTCTACACTAGTCAAAACATGATTGTGAATATTTTAGTGTAATCTTCCCCCTCTGTAATTAAACTCTTTTAAATCTTACACACACCTGTAGTTGCCTTATTTTTCAACTTTTCAGGATTTTTCTCATGTTTGATGACAAACTGTCAGTCCTCACAACATTTTTAGGTAGTTGGATTTGAACCCAACTATTATTAGTCACCTGTGTTACTTACTGGTCATAGATACACAGGTGGAGCTGCAGCAGACCTGCATAATGAAACAGTGAGGTGCAAAATAAACTGTAATGTTCAGTAGGATGAGCAAAATTAGATTTATGGGCAAATATGTTGGTATTAATGACAGGGTTGGTCGTAATGTAGAAATAACATGAGGTCAACAGTGCAAACCGTTACATGTTTTGTTCTCATACTACACAGGTGTACAAGTCGTTGCTTAGTTCTGCACCTTTTTCTCAGCTGAGTAGTGTCTTGATTCGATGTTGTAATTGACTAATCGCTGACACGTCTTTTGTTGTTGTATAGGTGATAGAGAAGAATCCTGGGGGCTGGTGGTATGTTCAGATCGGAGAGATGGAGGGCTGGGCCCCCTGTTCGTACATCGATAAACGAAAGAAGCCCAACCTCAGTCGTCGAAGCAGCACCTTAACCAGGCCCAAAGTCCCACCCCCTGCTCCACCCGTAAAAAAACAAGACACTGAGGAAGCTCTGCCTACTGCTAACTCTGCCTCCAAAGCCTCAGAGCTGCCCAGCAGGCCTGTGTACGAGGAACCTGAATATGATGTTCCTGCCATCGGGTTTGAAGGTGAGTCTGACACAGATTCTCTGAAAGACGAACGCTCCCTTGACCTGAAGAACAGCAATGTGGTTGGAGAGAAGTACCGCGGTTCGCCTCCATCCTGCAAAGCCTCTCCTCCAGTCTGCAAGGCTTCCCCTGTTTTCAGCCATCGACAAACCTCCTTTAGGTCGTCTTTTGAAGAGGTTGCAAAAGAGGAGTGTATTTATGAGAATGATTTCAGAGCTTCAACTTGCATTGAAGGAACATCAGTCAAAGGTCCCAGTGAGTCCAACTCACCACGAAGCTACCATTCTTCTACCGTCCCACGCAGACCATCAGGGTCTTCACCTTTAGCCGGAAGACCCATGAAGACCATGACACCAGAGATGAATAGGAGAAGCCAGACCCTGGGCAGACACATCGATATCAGCCTCAGGTCCCAGAGGTCCCAAGACAACAGCCCTCACTCTTCATCAGATGAATTAAGCAGAGCCTCTAAAAAAGCCCTAGGGTTCAACCGGGACGTGGAGCAGAGAATAGGCCAGAGCCCTTCCACAAGGCCCAAACCTTCTGTCCGACCTAAGCCACTCCTGACCAAATCTGAGCCACAGAGCCCTGAGAGGATGGATATTACTTCCTTGAGACGCCAGCTGAGGCCAACAGGTCAGTTTCGACATGGTCTTAAACCTTCTCACGGGGACGACTCTGAAACAGCCTCCATCATCTCATCAGAGGACTCCATGTGTTCACGCAGTACCTCCGATCTCTCATCTGTTTACTCCAAAGGTAGCCGTGGCGACTCAGACTTGGAAGGCACCAATTTCTACCGGACCCTGGACGCTTATAAGAAAGTCCAGGATTCTGAGATTAGCTTTCCAGCAGGGGCAGAGGTGGAGGTTCTGGAGAAGCAGGAGAGTGGTTGGTGGTATGTCCGCTGGGTCTCTGAGGAAGGCTGGGCTCCCTCTTATTACCTGGAGCCTCTTCGACCTGTGGCCGATAAAGTGGGGTTAGAATCAGATGGACATGGGAGTGGTGGAAGTAAGTCCAACAGTCTAGAGAAAAATGAGCAGCATGTTCTGGCCCTGAATAGCATCAATATTCAGGGTCTGAATAAGCAGCATCAATGTTTAAACCGGAACACACCACCAATTCCTTCCAAACCCCCTGGTGGATTCTCCAAACCATCTGGGATGGTAAATGGAGGGGTACGAATGAGGAATGGGGTACGACAAGTGGCAGTGAGACCCCAGTCTGTCTTTGTGACCACATCACAGCCATCTAAGGATGCGCACTACATGACCAGGTCCCTGAGACGGAACGATTCTCTTGGCAGGAGCGATCATTACAGCTCCGGTTCCGCTACCCTCGGTGTTCGTAGGAATGCTTCATTTAGCACCGTGAGACCACACGTGGTGGTGGAGAGTCAGACCAGGCCTGCTGACCGCTCCGGCCTTGGCTCATCCTGCAGCGCCTATAGCACAAGCAATGTCCAGAACACCCTCGGCAGAGTCAGCCAACGCAACGGCATCCCAGTGTCCACAGTCCAACCCAAGCCAATAGACAAGAGCCAGCTGATTCACAATAACCTTGGCAGGGAAGTGTACGTGTCCATCGCCGACTATCGTGGCGATGAGGAGACTATGGGTTTCACTGAGGGCACCTGTCTGGAAGTGTTGGAGAGAAATCCCAACGGATGGTGGTACTGCCAGGTGCAGGACAGCCTGGTGCCCCGCAAGGGTTGGGTCCCCTCCAACTACCTAGAGCGAAAAAAATAAAACCCACCCTATATCCTCCCCCTTCAACCCAACATCTACATCCCCTTGATGTCTCCAAGAGCAAAGATGACATCTTTCCTTAAGAATGTCACCCACAATCTCCCATAAGCAATATGTCCTTGAAAAATGTACATTTAAGAGTTGACTGTTAAAAGGAAGATGTTTGCATTTGACAAGACACTCTTAGTGCTGGTTTACTAAACGTATACATGGAGTTGTGTAAAGATTGTATGGTTTTGGAGTGGAACTCTGGGAAGGAAAACCCCGCGTTGAGAAAATGTCAGGACAGAGTCTTTATTAAATGGTATGAATGGGAGTCTGCACCTCTGAAAGAGGTCTGCATCATGTTATTGAGAAGATGAGCAGGGTCCTGGCTCCGCCCACCACTGACTATGACGGCCAATAAGTGCCTTTTGCATTTGATCACCTGAATGGAGGTCCTAAACAGTGGATGGCAGAACAGTAAAACAACCAAATCTTTCAAGAGTGCCATAGGTCTAAGAACACCACAAATAGTATTTTCCCTACCAACAAACGGCTCCATGACAGAGTTGAAAGCAAAGTGTGGAGTTTGTGGACTGCTCTTATTGGTCCAATACACAGATTTTAAAGGAACAACAACCCAGTTTTAAATGACTCACGTCACTTGGGAATTTAATCGTTTTAAGCCACAGTCATCAAGTTAACAGAAACACATACTTCTCTTTTTAAATGTTTTATTTAGTTTCCTTGCTCATAAGTTTTGTGTTGATGTGAGTCTTCCTTAGAGAATGATTTCTGCGCTCTTGTCACATCTTTCTGCCACCTCCAGCATAGAACTGGAGAAGCTCCTGCATTATTGCGGTGAAATTGGTACAGTTTTGTCAAAACCTCACAAAGGAGAAGCTCATATTAATCTTATTGTAATTCCAAAAACTAATCAGATATCTTAAGCAGTCAAGATATTTTAGTTTCCTGGAAAAGTCAGAGGAACAGTCTATGACTTGAGTACCCACCACAACCAAACCACCTCATATCAGGCTTATTAACAAACAAGGAGTTTATAAAGATGCATGTTTAACTGTTGTGTTTTAAGTTGTAGGAACAGTGGATTTTGTAAATATTTTTCTTTTTTTTTATCATAACGCATTGCTGTTATAGCGGTGTGGACTGGATTAGCTGAATACCAGAGACATACTGTACTCACATTTAGCCTAAAATATGATGAAACCAAAGAGGGATATCAGTTTAGTGACAAAGTTTTGGTATGTTTGTGGCATTTTAATATTTATTTATGGTACAGATCAAACAGCATAAAACACGCAAAGCAACTAAAACTGTAAAATCCTGCTAAATCTGGAAGCATTGTCTGCAAAGATCCAGGCATTACACCCAGTCTATTTTCATCTATTTTGTATCCTGACAAAAAATACAATTCAGGAAAATGATGAAATGTCATATTTACAAAGTTCCATTCAGTTGTAATCCCAGTGGCTGATGTTCAAGACTGCTGAAATACATTTTCTAATGAACAGCGTGAGTTCTCTGTTGGAGGCCGAGCGCTAACATGTCATTATGTTTCTGCTGGACAGTGTCATGTATTAAATAAGTACAGTACCTGCTAGATCGCAGTTATCTATTTCAGCTAAACCATGGTTTATAGTTTAATAGAGGGTTGTTTTTGTGTGTGTGTGTGTGTGTGTGTGTGTGCGCGCGCGTGCGTGTGTGTGCGCGCGCGTGCGTGTGTGTGAGTGAACACACAGACAATATGGAGGAACGAAGTGGTTCTGTTTTGTGAATTGGTGCACTTTAAAACAATTTTTTTATGGTGCATTAATGTAAAGATGCAGTAGATACTCAGCAGATTATTTATTAAATCATTTTTAAAGTATTTAATTTGTTTTTCTAAACACCTCTGATCAGATGCAGAACTGTAACAAAGAGCAGTGTCATGAATGTGACTCAGACTCTTCAGAATTGAAGAAATACAGCCTTCTAGTGGGAGCTGAGAGGTACTACGATGTGGGATTGGACTACGCCCATTAAGGCTGACATCACCTCAGTGCAAGTAGACATGCACTGCTGGTCAGTGAATCAACCCAAGGATTGTACAGACATTTGATGTGATTATATCTTTATTTTGACATCTCAGTGCAGCTAGAATATATTTGTAGCAGTTTTTGTTCTTTTTTATATTGGGTAATAATTTATTTTTTTTAAATGACTTTTTCCCCTCTATGCTGTGTGCTGCACCTTTAGCAAATCATGGGCACTTCTTTCATCTTTATTGTATTTTACATAATGCCGAATTTGAAAGGTATTTATTTGACTAGTCTGATGTATTCTGATTCGACAATCACTGTATGAATCCTTCAAATGATGAATGTGCACAGTGACCGTCTGTGTCTTCACCCTCTGTATGGTCCAGCTAAGAACAGGACCCTAACCCCTAAACGAACAAACCTTTGCACAAATCTCCAGCTCCACCGTTCACTTTCTATTTCTGGTCTCGACGAAGGCATTATGTAAATGTGTTGCTTCACCTTTTCCGTTCTATGGCTTTGACTGCTTAAGCTGAACTCATTTGGCTGAAGGACTCGTGTTGTGTGGAGCGTATCGTAGAGCTGTGGAACCTGCTATTTCCACTCATTTGACTTTTTACTTTGTATTGTACTTAATTTCCTCTTAACTGCCCGATTTTGGTCAAATTCTAAAAATGAAATGTGCAATAGAGATATTTCATCGTGTTTCAACAAGACGAAAAACCATCAGATCTACATGAAGTCTGTCTGTGAACAAGTCCACTGCTGGGAGGCGGAGTTTCTGTCTAAACTGCCAGTCATTGACTTTTAACATCATTTTAAGTGTGTGTAAGGCTCCAAAACCATAGACCAGGGCCGTCCAATATACAGCCTGTGAGTAAAAAGTGGCTGCCAGAGTCCAAGAATCCAGCCCATGAAGTGGAAAAAAGAAACTGAAGAGATGAACAATCAAGCGAATCAAAGTCCTGTGAGTTCAAGTAGATCTAAACCAGATCAGAACCGCTATAAGAACACAATAACACATGGACAATGAACTACAGATGTTAGTGTAAAACATTCAATTCCATCATAATAATTTTAAGCTGAACAAATATGAACAACATGAAACCTCTTGAGATCCAGGAAAGTCACGGTTTTGTCTGTTTGACTTTAATTGATTGTCTTTATTGAAAGCAACAAGATGCAACAGTGTTTTTTTTTCCTGCGGACCTGTTGTTTTGCTGAATCTCATGAGGTTCATATGAGGAATTGGACCAATGTTCTGTCTGTTTTTAATAGTGCGTGTTTTTGTAGATCCAGTGTGATCTGTACCTTAGAATGCACATGTATTAAACCTTTCATGCATGAATTATGACAACCTCAACTACAGGATTTTTTTTTTCAATTGTGAGAAAACAACTTTAAAATAGCTGTACACTGTAGTGACCACAGTGCATGAAAGGGTTAATGAGAAAACTGAGGCTGAATGTTGGAACAATTACACATATTTTCAGGTTTGTTTTCATGTTTGACATTTTTAGAGGATAGTTGTCATTTCTTTTTTCAGTCTAACATGGAACAGAAAAATTTGTAGTTGACATTTATAGCACTGTGTTGTGGAAACCTTTTGGGTCCATTCCTGTTCTTTTTTTTTATCAAAAAATGATTCTGTTGGCCTGATGCCCTCTCAAATACTTAACCAATGAAAAGTGTTGAAAACGGCCGGTGATGTCATCTCTAAAGTCTATTTGTTCATTTGAACTAACCAGATTTTTTTTTTGTTTTGCACATAAGAGGTTTCCACCCCACAGTGTCGATGACTGTTACTATGCGAGTTTTCTGACCCATTTGCGGTTGGACCGAGCTGACTGTGGGTCCTGAACTCACAGGACGTGGACGGCCCTGCTGACCCCAAACCTCTCTGGACCAAAGCAGTCATTATCTCCTCATGTGATGGACACGTGTCTCCTGTGGATGGTAGTTGTAGACGACCTGGCCAGACCCGCTGACCCGTATCACTCGGACGTTACACCCATCTGGGTCTGCTTCACAGACAGACAGTCCAGGGCTCGACGGGGCTTCGGTCGCCTTGCTCTGAGCCCTCACATTCGTGCCTGAATGGAATTCTGATTCTGTTTCTTGTTATTGTGCTGTTGTTTTCTACTTCTGCTGTTTCTTTTTTTTTTTTTTTTGGTTCCCTCCAGAGTGTGTCCTCTTGCCACCTTATTCTGATTCCTCTTGACATTTCCTCAACTGTTGTCAAGCAGTCAGACTTTTTTTTTTTTACCTTGTTTCCTCGCCGATCACCACATCGAAGGTGACATTTGGAAACGTCAGCATCAGTGGATATGGAATCTCAGTGACAGATGTACTCTCCTTCAGGCCATTTCACTTCCAGGAAGTACAACCAAAAATAGAAAACCTTTAGCCTTGTCCTCGCTGAGCTCCAGGCAGACGCTATCGACACACCGCAGGCAAAAACACTACTGGGATAACAATGTCCTATATGTTCAAGCCCATACCAACAGTCCCACATTTATTAAGGGGATAGGGTCCATTAACACAGTCTAGGACATGGGTGTCCAACTTCGGTCCTCGAGGGTCGGTATCCTGCACGTTTCAAATGTTTCCCTCTTCCATCACACCTGGCTCAATTATTGATCAGCTCTTCACTAAGCTCTGTAGAAGCCTGATAATGATATAATAACATTCAGGTGTGATGGAAGAGGGAAACATGCAGGACACCGGTCCTCAAGGACCAGAATTGGACACCCCTAAAACCCCTAAACCCTACCTAAAACGTTGTGGGAAATACACTTAATACTTTCTTGCCAAGACATGGTGTAAATGAAGTGATACTGCTATCATACCTGTTAGCATGAAGCCAAAACTACGCTAACATAGCACCGCAGTGAGAAACTTTATTTTGCGTTTGTTTAACCCTTAAAGACCCAAACCTCCACTTTTAATCTAACTCATCCACTGATAAATTGTAACTGTAATTGCTGTAAATACACGTATTTATCTTTTCATGATCATTAGATATGATCCATTTGAATGTTCAGAGGCTCCGTAGTAATACACGCACACACACACACACACACACACACACACACACACACAGATACAGACACACACAC
>JAPTHA010000001.1:27122828-27155289 GCA_029814585.1 Gymnapogon annona
AATGAACCTTTGTGCAACTGTATAAATGTTTGTTCCTCTATTGTTCATGTGTTGGTACATTGTAGTTGGTCAAGATCATTGTGTGTCCATGTTGTTCTCGTTCTTCTATGTATTCTTATAGAAATGATGACGACTCCAACGGTAATCATTTAAAGGGTTAAAGACAGCTCTGTGAATCTGAACACATTGACTTAAACACCGTATCTTTACCTTTGCCTTTTCCACATACTCACCAAGCAGCTGGACTCCACGGGTCAGCCCGTAGACGTCGATCAGAGCCCAGAGAGGTTCTGAAATGCGAACACCGCTGAAGAATAACATGGGACTGGACTGGTTTATCCGGTAGAAAACACGACCCTTCTTGTCAACCCAAAAGGCGATGATGTTGCCCTCGTTGGCGAATTCCTCTGGCAGTGCCTTGGCCCAGAAGCCGCTCTGAGACACCAAGTCCGGGCAGGCGTACTTCGGCAGATTCTCTGGATTTATCCTGGACGGGTCTTTGGAGGTGAAACCCAGACGCAGAGCTCCACTCCAGCAGCACTGCTTTTTAGTGATCTATGAGTATCACAACCACAGAGGGCTTCATTTGGAGACAATTATGTATATACTCAGCCTCATAGTATCATCACCCAAGTCATATTTTAAACGAAATTATTTGCATAACTTCACTCTCCTAAGACAACTGCTTCATTTCATGCAGATATCATAGTTTAGTAAAAAGCTTGAGGTCAGGAAGTAGAATGGGTTGTCTAATAACTGAACGGTTGGTGGTTTGAATCTCGCTCTGTCAAACTGACAATCAATCCCTCAGTCGAATTCTGGTTCTGTTGATTCAAACCCAGTTGAATTCCTGTTCTACTGAATCAATCCCAGTTGAATTCCCATTCTACTGAATCAATCCCAGTGGATTGTAAGGGTTAGGCTTACGTTCTATGTTCTAGTCCTGTGGTCTGGATACAGATCCATCTCGAATAGAAGGTGGTGGTACTTTCACTGGAGGATAACTCAATTCATTAAATCCCAGTCCATTTATGACAGCATTTCTCAAATGGTGGGACACGCCCTACTGGTGCACATGTTTTTTGTTTTTTTTGCTGTAGTAGAATAAATTGTAATTGCTCATCCACTACAGTAGGTGGCAATAGTGCTCTCGTTTTCAGATTGGGTACAGGGAGTACTATCTCTATGTCGGTGTTTTATACACCCATCAAGAATATTTAACTAAGTCAGAGAGAGACATAGATAGTGAGACTAATGAATACTTCCCTAAAGACGAGGAAACATGGTGAAGCGTGTTATGATGATTTTGGTCAAATAAAGTCACAGGAGCTTGAGCCCTGCTAGAACTTGTCATGCCTCAATACAGTGCACAACTACAAGAAGATACAGGTTCTATGGCAGTAAGACAGACTTCTCAGCCATGGTGTTGAGCTGAAAAATTCCTTCTACCTTCTTATCTATACTCACCAACAAACAGAAGTTATTTAACTACACTAACATTAGACCTTTACACAACATTTTTCTTTTCATTCTCATTTTAGTCATTATAGCACAGTGCAGTCACATGACTGAATTGAAACAACACAGGTCACGTGATTCAATTTGTTCCCATAGCAAACCCATTGCGGCTCACTCTGTATGTAATGCCTGGCTTCGCTGTGACTGCGATGGGAGATGAGGTAATACTGGGGGGCTTTCTGCTCTAAAAATTTTGGCAGAGGACATTATGAAGACAAATAAATTAAATAAAGACATTACATCCTCATCACGTTGATAAGCCACGCAAGTTTTTTTTCTGTGAAAATGTGATCGAATATTGCTAATAATCCCACTTTGTGAATGCTACTACAGTAAACCAGCAAGCATGTTAACATCATAGAAGTTCAAAACCAACTGATATCATTGCTGAGGGTCTATTTACTACTGTAAATAGGTTTTGCCAGTCATGCATGTGTACATGTGAAAATGCTTACATCCACACTAAGTTTATGTGTGCATTTTTAGATGTATATATGCACATGTATTCCTCCGGCACCCGCCCTTATACCCATCCTTATTCTTATAATTCGACCTGTACATACATCTCCCATAACCACTGTACATACTCTGTACACAAACCCCTGTACATTTACACTCCATACTTAACTTTTAACCATCAGACTTGCACTACTTGTAACTGTATTTCATCTGTAAATACTGCTAATATTCTATACGCCTATTTAATTTATCCCACCTATCTGTACGGATTCCATACCTAACTTATATCCACCTCATTTGCACTGGTTGTAACTGTTTACCTCTGTAATAACACCCATCTGTACATACTGTATTTATTTATCTGTCATACATTGCACTTCTCTTATTTGGAACTTCTGATTAGATGCTAAACTGCATTTTGTTGTCCTTGTACTGAGTAATGACAATAAAGTTAAATCTAATCTAATCTAATTTACAACACTATTGTTACAATTTTAGAAACAAATGATATTATTTGAAGTGAGAGAAAATAATTGAGAAGCACTGAGATATGACTTGATGAGGAGGATGACAGTTCAGTGGTCTGAATGCATTTGACAGACTAAACACTGGCAGACTTTCCGTATTTCACTTCCTCCACTCACACATTAAATACCTTGAGGCGGACTTGCTCACACAGTGCGATGGGCCTGTTGCTGAAGGTAATGGCATTGCAAAAACTGGCCTGTCTCTTGACTGTTTTCTGAGCAAGGTCCATGATGATCTGAGACCCTTTGGCGTTTGGATGGAAGAGAAGGGGGCTGGCGCTACTGCACTGGATGGGCAGGTACCTCTTGGGTTTGTGGTGACATCGATGCGATGTGGATGGGAAAGGTCCACCAAGGGAGTCTGGGAAAACAAAAGAGATGACTTTGAACCTATACCAAAGACATTCTGATCAGGATCTGCAAAGTCAGGTTTAGTCGCTGGTGCTAGTGGTTGCTTCTCGATATCAAATTGACCCAGTACGATCTGCGGTGCTGGGTGTGGAGGGGACAGTGTGTCTAAGTTTTTCCATCAGTTTGCTAATGCAGCTAATGTTGGCCATTAAGGTGGGATGATGGCAGGACGAGTGGCAGCTTCCCGGCTATTGGCTGACACTTTTGGCTTACTGAGTCACACTGGATTGTATCGTTATAGGGAGTATATTCTGTTTTTTGTATTCTGTTGCTGTATTCACTAAATTCCCAGAGGAACCTTCCCGAGGGATTAATAAAGTTCTATCTAATCAAATCTTATCTAATCTCTAAGATCCACCATCTGCTAAGTACATCAGATGCGGAAATCTTTGTTCATGCTTTTGTCTCAGCCAGATTAGATTACTGTAATATTCTCTTTTCCGGGCTGCCACATCATAGCACTCAGAGGTTACAACTCGTCCAGAATGCAGCTGCCAGAATACTCACCAAAACAATGAAATCTGACCACCTAACTCCAGTTCTTAGTTCACTCCATTGGTTTCCAGTCAATTTTAGATCAGATTTCAAACTGCTCCTAGTGGTCTACAAATCCTTACATGGGCTTATACCTCCATACCTGGGTCATTTACTCACCCCCTATACACCCACACGTCAAATCAAATCAAAGTTTATTTATGTAGCGCCAAATCACAACAACAGTCATCTCAAAGTGCTTCACTTTCAGAGTTCAACTAAACAGAAACCCAACAGAATCCTCCAGGAGCAACACACTTGTGACAGTGGTGAGGAAAAACTGCCTTTCCTAGGCAGAAACCTCGAGCAGACCCCGACCCCTGGAGGATGGTCGTCTGCCCAGACCAGTTGGGGTCAAAGGACAGGGAGAAGCAAGAGAAAGAGAGAGAGAGGGAAATAATGAGTGGGATGGGTGAGTAGGGAGAGGTAAAGGTACACACATGGAGGACTATTACAGGGATGATCATCACAATTACAGTACATAGCCAAATGCAAAGAGGTGATGGAACGGTGGGTGGGGATGGGGCAGGTGTCCTGCTGACAACTGAAGACTGGTGACTCTGAGCCTGGAGAGGTGCTGGTCCATGGCAGACGGAAGGTGGGGTGATGTGGGTGGATGACTGCACCCATGTAAACCCAGAAGCACCTGTGAAGAGTGAGAAAAAAAGTCCCCTTTGTTCTCAGACTGGGAATAAACTGATGAACTGGGAAATTTAAAAAAATCAGGCAGTCGGTAGAGCATTTTCCCACCATGCACAATTTCTTTTGAACCACCTCCCATGATTGGTCAGGGATGCAGACTCCATTACCGTTTGCAAAGCCAGACTTAAGACACACCTATTCTCCCAAGCATATGGTATAGGTTGAGAGCATTTGGCATAGGCCCTGCTTGTTTGTTACCTCTTTGTATTTTGCCTTGTGTGTCTTTGCTGTGTTTTTTTTCTCTCTTCACAGGTTCACCTGAGTTCTCCTGGGTGTGGGATCAGCCCTCTGCTTGCTGCAAATGTTGATGAACTGGTTCCACCCACATCATCCACTTACATTACTCTTCTTTCCGTCTGTCATGAACCAGCACCTCTCGAGGGTCAGCATCAACAATCAATCTTCAGCCGTCAGCCGGATTCCTGCCCCCATCTATCTAATCAATCTAATCTTATATTAATCTAACCGAATATAATTTAATTGAATCTACTCTTCTTTTCAGTAATGAAATATTCAGGGCAAATGATAATCTTTTGCATTTATAAACATTCAATAATGTTTGTTACAAAAAACCATACAAAAAATAAACAAAAAAAGTTGAATGAATTCACAAAGCCAAGTCAAGTACCAGGTCAAGTACTTGAACACAATGCATATGACACAACGACCATCTTCCTAATAGCACCTGAAGGCAGCATTAGCGACAGCAGATTCATTCAAGGTGGAGGTGTTTAACATTTGCAGCTGCATTTTCAGAAAAAGAATAGTGGTGCCTTCAGGCACAATCGGTACAACCCTTGTATTTATCAGGGCTTGGGACCAGCACAATGAGACACAAGCCTCCTTGTGGCTACAGTTGTATAATTGGCTGTCGATCACTCATTGCACTCCACCATGTTAAAAAGGCCAGTTCTCCAGTGGAAATATGACACAAGGGGGCATTCATGTAGCAATTACCACTATTCCCATAGTATGTGAAGGCAACATTACAGTGAGTAACCTGGGTTTACACCATAACTGTTGAACTCACATTAGTTCAAGTTCTACATTCAGACTGAAATGGTATAAAAATGGATCCAGTCAAAAAGCCCAGACAAAGGTGGATTTATGTGTTTAGAAGAGTTAAAAGAAAGGCTTAAGTTGACAAACAAGGACTTCTTCAATTACCTTCAGCTACGTGATGTTATCAGAGTTCAGCAAAAGGAAATTGGAATCTACCTCCCCATATCTCCAGTTGAATGTCTGTTGGCTGACCAACTGTTGTTTCACAGTGTTCTAAGTTGCAGGGGTTTTGACAGTGGTAAGAGAAACTCTATCCAATGTTCACGGGGTCAAATTTCCACTGGACCTGAAGTCGGTCGACTAGGGAATCAAACTAAACTCAAACTGTAAGTATGTTAAGAAACTGACAGAATTGTGTTGACACTCATTAAGAAATGTATTGGTAGAAAATGGAACATAGATGCCAGGTAGGGTATACTAAAAGCCATGGCAACCATTTTGAAACTACATGGAAAGCGGCTCTACTCCGAGCTCCTCCCTGGTAACCGAGCTCCTCACCCTATCTTTAAGGGTGTACCCGGCCACCCTGCGGAGGAAACTCATTTCGGCTGCTTGTATCCGGGATCAAGTCCCTTCGGTCATGACCCAAAGTTCATGACCATAGGTGAGGGTAGGAACGTAGATCGACTGGTAAATTGAGAGCCTCACCTTTCGGCTCAGGTCCCTCTTCACCACCACAGACCGGTACAGCGACCGCATCACTACAGACGCTGCACCGATCTGCCTGTCGATCTCACGCTCCATTTTCCCCCCACTCGTGAACAAGACCCCGAGATACTTAAACTCCTCTACTTGGGGCAAGGACTCCCCACCGACTGGGAGAGGGAACACCACCTTTCTCTGGTCGAGAACCATGACCTCGGATTTGGAGGTGCTGATCCTCATCCCAGCAGCGTCACACTCAGCTGCGAACTTCCCCAGTGCATGTTGAAGGTCCAGGTCTGACGGAGCCAGCAGGACCATATCATCTGCAAAAAGCAGAGATGAGATCCTGAGGTCCCAAAACTGGACCCCGTCCAGCACCTGGCTGCACCTAGAAATTCTGTCCATGTAAGTAATGAACAGAACCGGTGACAAAGGGCAGCCCTGCCGGAGTCCAACACGCACTGGGAACGAGTCCAACTTACTGCCGGCAATGCGAACCAAGCTCCTGCTCCGAGAATACAGGGACCGGACAGCCCGTAGCAAAGGGCCCCGGAACCCATACTCCCGGAGCACCCCCACAGCACGCCCTGGGAGACACGGTCGAATGCCTTTTCCAGATCCACAAAACACATATGGACTGGTTGGGTGAACTCCCATGAACCCTCGTGCACCCTGTGGAAAGTATAGAGCTGGTCCAGTGTTCCGCGTCCAGGACGAAAACCGCATTGTTCCTCCTGTATCTGAGGTTCAACTAACGGCCGGATCCTCCTCTCCAGTACCCTGGTATAGACTTGGTGAATAATGTTAAACATAATAATTTAATTAAGAAAGGACTTGACACTAAAGCAGCTCTGGGTCTGTATGGGTTAAAATCATCAGGTGGAACTTTTGTATTTGGTGGGACAGAGTGGACTCTGGTGGTCTGGTTTTGCCTCATGGGCTGTATGTTTGACAGCCCTGGTCTAGTCCTTGGCCAGTGCAGATTCAAATGTCAGGGTGTACCTGTAGTTGTCAGTTTGCAGTGCTTTGAGTAGTTGTAGTGTAGTGTAGTTTAAACAGATGAACCCATTCACACAGCTAACGGGTAGAAGCTAACGCAGCAGTGGCAGGTGTCCTGTGGAGGCCTGATAAGACTGTACAGCTCCAGCTGCTTTGTGTCCTCGTGGCTTCTTTGTGTGTTTATCTGGTAATGACCCTTTCAGTTTTTGCAGCCCATTCATTCAGCGTCTCCTGTTCAATCTGTCCCCAACCTCAGAGGTTTGCTCTGGCCTTTTGTCTTAGACAGAGCCATGGGACTACAGTTGTTGTTGTTGAATGTGGTTGGCGCACATTGAGTTGAATGCATTAGCGACTTCTAAAGAGGCGCAGCTGCTGAATTCATGTTCCTTAGCAACCACTGGTATCTAAGGGTCCTGATCAGAACACGTGTTCACTATGACCATCGGCTGTACGACAGATGCCCTTTGTTTACCACCATGACGAATATTTAGAGTTATACAGTATGGATTTTACAGCCAACTGTTTGTGTCCTTTACATAAATAAATATTAAACAACATTAAACCATGAGGCTGAAGGATAAGAAGAAAGAACACAAATAATAAACATGTTTCATCAGCAGTGACATGTTTGCTTGTTGTCATTGGCTATTATATTTCTTCTTCGTCTTATTATTATTATTAGTAGTAATACTTAGATACTAATATTACTTATTTAATTCTTACGACTATTAATATTATCACTTTATTATAATTTTTATCCTCTACAGAGATAAATATCTCTCTGTCTTATATACTCGTAAATATAGAAGATGAAGGTGTCTCGATGCTAACTACAGAGCATATGAACATCCAAATGGGTCATATCTGAGGACCTTGAAAATATGAATAACTGTATTTACACCAATTATTTACATTTTTTGATACGATTAATGGATCAACAGGTCGATGGTTCTGGGTCTTTATGGGTTAAACAAGTTTGGATTGGAATACACTTTTTGTATGTACTGTGTTTCTGTTTACCGTGTTCTTCGACACAAGTACTTTCTCATTTTCACACAGTGCCGCTCTGTTCGGTGTTTTACCTGTAGACCAGCTTCTATATGACCTAAAGTGGATCAGAATCAGTCAACTATATAACCCAGAAATAACCCAGGAATAATGACAAACACACGACTGTCTTTGTCACTCTTGCAAAAATATATAATTCAAATATAAAAACATTTAGATTTAGAAACTAGCCAAACAAAAGAAACTACATTTCTGAGTAAAATAAGTGTAATTTTAGCAATATTCTGCCTCCGTTTATTATTTCTATATGTTCATAACAGATCAGATCTACAAACACAGAAAACAGGAACAATATTACATTGAATTTACAATTATATTTATATTATTAATATAACATTCACATCATTTTGTTTGGATAGTTGGTACAAGTATTTTCATTGTTATTTTATTTTCCTTAAAACAATGATAAAAGTTTATATTTCTCATTATTTACAGGCATAATGCAAAGTATTTTCACTTCAAACCAAGACAAATTGGAGTCATTACTTAAAAGTTATTATTTCACTAGAGAGATAATGGTCTGCACGCGGACTGTAAATTCAGTGTACTTTCTACATCTCATGGGAGGGGTTGGACCACTTTGGCGGGACAATTGGGCCCCTTGGTCGTATGTTGGACACCCCTGCTGTAGACTGTTGTGTGTTTATAATACATACATGACCTGAAAGACTGAGTTCCATATCTTAGTTTCTTTATAACGATGCAATCAGTTTGACAGTTGAAGTTTTAGCCTATACCACAGGTGTCAAACAGTCAGTCAAACTGACCCACAAAAGGGTCCAAATCAGCTCCTGGGTTGAACTGTATGAAATCCAAAAAATACACTGAAAACAGTTTAGTTCAGGTTCAACATTCAGTTCAATCTCAAGTGTGTCTCAAACTATGATAACCACAGCAAAATGTTCTCTTTTAGTGTGTAAAAAAAAATCTTATGAAAGTCTGTTACACTCATAAACTATCTATTCACAAAAAATGACAACAAACTGAAAAATATGAAGCTGAAATCAATCAGTCCAATTTCAATAACATGGTGTCTCAGGCCTCAGGCCTGGTCTCCATCGTGCAATTATCTCAGTCACAAACATGATGGCGCGTCCTCATATCCACAACGCTCCAGATATAAACTCTTTAATGTACACAGCTGCTGCTAAAGTGGGCCTGACAGCTGCTTTGTGTAAAGTGCTGTTTGTGCACACAGCATTATGTGCACGTTATCTAGAAGAAGAAGTGCCTCTAATAGCCTCGCAGGAGTCGTTTCACCAAAGGTCAACCATGTCTTATTAGGAACAAATAGGGTGAAAAGCTTGTATTCCTCTGGCCCTGGTGTAGGAAGTCTTTATCCGCTAATAACAACAGGCACATCACAGTCTCATTCCTCATCACAGGATAAGCCCTGTCACCGCCCAGTGGACAGGAAGCTCATCTGTCACTGCATGTGGATTGCACAGTGAACCAAGTGAGGGCTGTGTGTGTGTGTGTGTCCTGGTATATGTGGGTGTTCTGGCGCATGTGTTCTGATGTGTGGGTTTGTTCTGGTGTCTGTGTGATCTGGTATTTATGTTGGTTCTGGTGTGTTTGTAGGTGTGTGTGTGTGCGTGTGTGTGTGCGTGTATATGGGTGTGTTATGGTGTGTGTGTTCTGATGTGTGCAGCACATCCCATTATGTACTTTATCTGTGGATTTACGTGTGTACTCATTACTCACTAGCCAACAGTTAAGTGGTTTACTGTGCAAACAGGATTTTATAGGTTGGTGGAAACTGTAAATATTTGCTCTGACAAATGACTTCCTGGTTCACGGGAGCAATGGAATAACATGTGACATGTATATGTCCTACATTACTTGTTTATATCGCATATTACCTATATATTATCACATATGAAAGTGGTCTGGGTCAGATTTAGGACCTCATATGAAAATGATGTGGGTCATATTTAGTCCCACATATGAAAATGGTGTGGGTGGGATTAGTTAATTTCAGACTGTTTGAGACAGATCAGATACAGACCACATATAGACAAACATTTCAGATTTGGGCATCATTTGTGTGCAGCGTGAATGGAGCCTTATTGTTTGGGCTTCTTTTTCTCATGGGAAACACTGACTTTTGTCTTTAAAGGCCACTTACATTTCCTTGCTATCTTAGAAAAGTATATAACATTATAAAAGTATATTATATCACAACCACATCTAGATAACAACATCCTTTGAATAACATACAACTCAATTTGATGGAAACATGATATGTCAGTGTTTCCAAAGCACAGGTATCCAACATACCAACCCGTTCCCTGTACTCGTTGCTATGAAAAGCCCATATAATACTCATCCTAGGACATGTCAGTACAAACACACCAGCCATTAACCCTTCAAAGATCCCCATTACAAAAGGGTGAGATTTCTTTATGTAGTTTTTAGTCTATGTCTAAGTGTCTTTTTTTTGGCCAATTCTTTTACACATTTTTTTCAGGAAGAACTTAACTATCAATACTTGGCTATTAATTATTATGGCTATATGTAATAAACTCTTAGAACAATTGAAACCTCTTTCTATGACCACATAATTTGACCAACTTTAATGCAAGGGTGTGAGTTTGATTGGTTTTTATATTCTCCCATAAAATGCAATTAACAATAAACAGTCCAAATCCAGACCACTATAATCTCTAGTGAAATAATAGTAACTGTTAAGTCATTACTATAAATTGTCTTCTTGATTTAAAGTGAAAATAGTATATTTCTCATTGTATTTATTATAAAAATAGCTGTGAATGTGTATAAGAATTTTTTTTACAGAAATAAAAGTTCAACTATTTTACACAGTCAAAAAATAGTTAGTCCAGAGTATTATGTGTTTTTTCATTATTTCTTGTAATTTTTAGCCTGTGCAATCAGTCAACTATCAATGCACTGCACAAACAAAAAACTACGAATAAAAACAGTCAGTAAAAGATGAAAACAATGAGCAAAACTTGATAAAATATTTTTTTAAAAGCCCTGAGTAGCCGGGATAGGCTCCAGTGACCCCCGCGACCCTGCAAAGGATGCAGCGGGTTTGGAAGAGGAATGAATGAATGAAACACTAGAACAGTTCCAAATTGCACTATCACTGTAATTTAGAAGAATTCATGAATAAATAAAAATGCAAAATCTTCCATGTCTCTCTCACTGACTGCAAACTGCTACTCTAAGCCCCACCCCCTCTGTCTCAGGCAATGCAGACCTCTAATGTGTTCTAGGCCAATAGAAAGAACCTGATGTCAGATAAAAGGTGACATTTGGATTCTGTCAATAACAGTTCAGGAGTTCAATGAAACAATAGCGGATTAATAAATGTGACACAACCATCCATAAACAGTTAAAAAGTGGGATCATGGGAACACATAGACCTGTGGCTGAATAAATACTTACATGTTTACATTTCTAGGACAATGTATCACCCAGTATGACAGCAGCGATGAGAGTAAATGATTGTTAATGCTTTATTTTGGATACAACACATCTCCAAAAGTAACAGTCGCACTAGTTTTCATGTCATAAAACAGCTCTTTGGAAAAACATAATTGTGCCACGTTGAGACAAATACAATCATTACTGATGCAGGAAATGGAAAAACACAATTAATCTCACAAAGGTTGTTTGTATGAAATAAGGAAGTTTACTGTTTATGGTTTTGCTCTTGGTAGATGCATTGACAGTGTCATTTACAACACTGCAAACAAGCCTGGAGGGCAATGACAAATAACATCTTAATGATGTTTACATAGCAGCGTCTGGATGATGTATTCAATCCCAATGATTCATGACAAAATGGCATTTCAGCCTGATGTAACACCGACTGTGAAATGAATCATCCTATAATAGCGATGATTAATCACAGACATTATCATTTGGAGGCTAAATGCTTGAAAAAACAGCTAAATCAAGAATGCTTTGTTCGTAGATGTGGCACTTTTAACTGCATATTGTGTTCGTGCTATTGCTCATCTCCTCCTGTGTGCATTCGTACACGTCTGACAGATGATCCACAGAGACCCAGTAGGTGAAAGGAGCTGCATTTCCAAAAGTGTGTGTACAGGTTGAATCCAGGTGTGTGTATTCTAACAGGGGTCTGGGAAAACAAACTACAAAACTATAATGATTAATTTCACTATATTGTTTAATATTGGATCAATATCATTCCATTGGTTAGTTTGGTTTACATCAGTATCTTTGTTTATAAAATGTCTCACAGATGTCACAGATGGTTTGGACTTCATTTAGATAAACAATGATTTATTTATTTTTTTCCTCCATGACTACTTTCAAATGTTCTACCTCTACATTTATCCAATATTTGTCCTGATCTGACTGTAAATCATAATTTTCTAACAACTAATATCAACTTTATGACATCTCACTGAGGAAGAAACATCTACCAATAAACTGTAGGAAATATTGATGTTTATCAACTATCTGGACATAAATATTGAGACACATGATGTAGCCATGTTTATGGTAAAAACCAAACCTTTTTTACATATTTTTTCATTTTTCATTTGACAATAACATTACATTATTCCACAATACGGTCACATTTATTCATCACCAGGCCTCGCTTGGATGCATCCCAGTGGCCATAAACACCAATTGGACCACACCCTCATCAACAGTAAATGGGTTAACTCACTAAGAAATTATTGAGCCTACAACACTGTGGAACTGGATTCTGACCATTGCATTCTCAGCATACGGCTTGTCTTCAGTCTATGTACCTCCAAGGGAAAGCCATGCAAGAGACCAAAGTATAATTGGAATAAATTCCAAGATGCACAAATAAGTCCAACTTCCAGATTGAGCTGTTAAACAGATTCCAGGCACTCCAATGTGATGATTGGAAAACTCCAATCACACAGAGTTATGAGTAGCCTGAGAAGGCTGTTGAAGAGGTGGCAAACAAGCTTGTTGGAAAACGAGAGCGCTGTGACATGCCAAGGTGGGTAAAAAGACTGTCAAGCTAAAGGAAGATAGAGATGCAACAAAGAAACATGACCTGCATGTAAAAACCAAACAGTTAATTGAGACCTGGAAAACACTCAATATCAACCTAAATGAGTCGTACAAATCTGACGAGCTTGCCTTGCTTCAAAGTCAAATAGACACCTTAAGGGAAGCCGATGAAAAGGGCAACTACTACACCACCTTGAAGATCATACATAACATCTCTGGTCAGAACAGAAGGTCAAACCCCAAGATGAATAAGCTTGATGGAACAGCCCCAGCTAGTGACAAAGATCTAGTTGCTGAGTGGAGGAAATAATTTTCTGCTGTACTGAATAATGATAATAGCCCATCAACAGTTGACTTTCCACTTCCTGCTGATCAAGACCTATCTCTTTGTGTTGTAGCTGTGTTGTAGCCTTTCAGCATTACCACCGGGGTACTGCAAGGAGATGTCCTGGCTCCATTCCTGTTTATTATTCTGATTGACTACCTTATGAAGCAGACAACAGAGAGCAACCATTCTGATGTGATCACTCAACCTGGTCTGTCAAGTCGATATCCAGCCGAAGCCATTAATGACCTGGATTTTGCCGATGACATTGCGTTGCTTAAATCATAAATTCCTGGAGCACAGATCAAACTCGCCAAAACAGTAGATGCAGCAGTACAACTCGGACTAATCATCAGTGTACCCAAAACGGAGTACATGACCTTCAACTGTAACCCTCAGCCACCACTTCAAATGTATGGAGAACCCATCAAGCATGTCACCAACTTCAAACACCTTAGCTCAATGATGTCCTCCAGTGCTAGTGACTTATCAAAAAGGCCTGGCCTGGGCAGCTTTCTGGAAGTTGGAGCGCCTTTGGAGAAGTCCATCCATTCCCATTGGTACTAAAATTAAGCTCTTCGACACTGCTTGTGCGACAGTCTAACTTTATGGCTGTGAGTCCTGGGCCATATGAAATTACATGGAAAACAAGATCAATGCATTTACCACGTCGTCAAGCATCTTGACCATGTAAGTACTGCCCGAATCTATGCCATGACAGACACGCAGCCACTTATCATGCAAGTTAGTCAGCGTCAACTCTGCTTTCTTGGTCACATCCTGAGGATGCCACTAGACGAACCCTATAATTGATATGCTCTCTACACGTCAACGCATGGCAGAAGAAGACCTGGTTGACAAAGAACAGGTTACCTGACATACATCCATAGACTGTTGGGAGATGATAACAATGACCTTAATCCAGAGTACATCACTCAACTCACTGTAGAACGAAGTAAATGGAGAAGATTGCGGTTGCCTGCTCACGCAGCTGAATGAAATGAATGAGGCCTTGCCCCCCACCTACACTAACAGGGCCAGGGGCAACAGCCAAAACAAAACAAAAACAACCATACAAGACCAAACAGCACAAGACAATACAGGATGAAACAAAACAAGACAAGGCAAAACAAAGCCAGACACAACAAAACCAGACGTTAACTATACGAACTGTGCAGAGAGACACGTTAACCTCACCTCCTCCGTCCCACAAGTTCAACTCAGATTTATGAAGCTGAGACCATATCAGGTATAGAGAGCTGAGCCCATGTGGTGTATATCAGGTATATAGAGCTGAGCCTATGTGGTGTATATATGTATATAGAGCTGAGTCCATATGGTGCATATCAGGCATATGGAGCTGAGCCCATGTGGTGTACTGGTACATTTTCTATGTAATTTAAGAATGCTTGCCATATCTTATAGAAGATCGCACTTCTCCTATGAAGGTTATTTTCTCCAGGGGCACACAACTGTTGACTTCATCTAACCACATCTTGATTGGAAGGTGGGCATCTAATTTCCGTTTTCTAGTAATACATTTCTTGGCGACTGTCAGCAGGGTTTCTGTCAGTTTCTCAAGCCACTTGGATAGTTTGAGTTTAGTTAGATTCCCAGCAGACAGACTTCAGGGTCAAGTAGGAATGTAACCGTGTGGATATTTGAAAGAGTTTCACATAGCCCCTGCAAAAAAACCCCAGACATTTTGATGCAAAAATTTATATATTTTTTCTATATTCTAAATAAAAATTGTATTAGTATATTTTACCCTGTTATATGTCAGTGATTAAACTAACATCACAGAATCTTTGTTGGTGGGGTCTCCACAAAGCCAAGAAACGGTATTGTCTGTAACAGATGTTGTAAAATTTGTACCTTGTTCACACTTGTGCATTTGTTGAGAAGCACCTATAGTTGGCAAACTTCCTGGGGAATGATAGGAGCCCTACTAATAGAAACCTGCAAAGGTGAGACATGATAAAAGTCACCCAAAATGAAGCTGGGTGCCTCTGGTAAAAACATCTTTAGTCTCAGATCCAATAATAAAAAAGAAATTCATGCAATTTTTCAACTTGTCTTAAAATTCCGATCAAGAGGGTCTACAAACCTATACATGATAACCGTTAAACAGTGGATATGGATTCTGAGCTGCATGGAACCTGACTGTGTCACAAGAATGGATACAGAACTAAGACTGCAGACTACACTCGTAATCGGTTGATCGGTTGCTTCAGCTGTTCCCAGAATATCTGTTTACTTTGGGTGGCCATGCTCCCTCACTCTTGGGTATCCCTGGATATAACCATGTACCCAGAGTTATGGGGTGTTTCGGGTCTTACAACATGAACATGTCTGGCCAGAGTGATGTTACTAAGAATACTGGGGATTTCAACTGTCTCCCAAGTCTATCAGTAGTTGCCAGTCCCTTGCAGTTTCTAGCAGCCCCCGCTGAGTCTTTTTTGAGGGCTGGGGCTTTTTGTCTGTTTGAATGAAGGTGATGGTAGTCTTAGAGGGTTGATGCTGCCAACTGTTGTTAATGCCACTGCAGAATATCAGCCATATCCCAAGACTTTGAGCTATAGCTGAGGGTGTGCTCAAGACATCCCCTTTTTTGGCTTTTCTGGAGTTGGATAGCAAGTGAGAGCAGCAGGCCCCAGGTGAAGAAGTTAGCTCTCACCTCGGGGCTCGGGAGGACATCATACACTGTCCGGACTAAGAACCTGAAGCTACGTGAGTTCAACTTCCAGTGTTGTGCCCAGGTGATCTTCTGGCCAGCTGTGTTCCCACTTAGTCCATGCTCCCTGCCTGGACATGCCCACCATCCTACCTGGCCGTGCTTCCTTCACCGCCACACATACCTCGTCCTGGATAAACTTCTGCTTCTCCTTTCCACTGGCTTTGCTGTAGTTCACTTTGGAATTGCTACCAAACCTGGTGTGTCCTGTAACCATCGTGGGTGTGGAAGGGGTACTCCAACACGTGGTCAATTCAATGTTGATTGGGATGTACAGTGGAAATGTGCTTGGGTTGTGGCATTTGCACTGTCTCATACATCATGTAAGGATTCTGGGATTCAGTATGAAATGATATGTAGTCATCCAGGCACTGATGTTGTAGATACAGTGAGGTCTCCCATGAATACACTAACTGGAGGTTGTCGATAGTCAGATCTAAACCTCTGCACTGCATTTCTGCTGATTTTATGGCATGCTCATGACCAATGAAAACAGGGACACAGAAATTGTGCAGCCAGTGATGATGCCCTTCTCTAGGTAAAGCCACTCTGATGTTGAGGTCCCAGAAGACACCCTTCGAGTATAGTTATTGTAATATTCAAGGATGAGATTTTGTATATTCCATGGGATGTGGTATCACTTCATAGCCATTCCTGTCACTTCAAAGCCAAGCGACAGGACTGCCAGGTCCCCCTCACTCTCCTGTGCCTCTTGGATAAACTGAATGTACTCAATACATACTGATGTATGCTCAATACACCCTGGGATTTGTGGACTCCTTTTTTCTGCAATGAGGATCTTGAATAAGGTCTTGCAACACTAAGGAAATAGATTGTCCTGAACTGCTCAATCTTACTAGCATTCTCTCCTCCTTGGGAATTAATATGCCCTTTGTGCATGTTCATTGTTGAGATACCCTTCCTTACCTCCAGATATCTTTGAAGATCTACCAAAGACCTTCCAAAAGCATGGGACATTTTTGGAAAACATGGTACTCCACTGGGGTCTGGTGCTGATGCTGTCCTGGCCGATTTGATGACCTCTCTGAATTCCTTGAGGGTGCATTTGTTGATGTTAAATTGGACTCTGGGTTCAAGTGGACAAATGAGAGCTGCGCACTGGCCGAGCTCTTGCTGTCTTATGATGCCACTGTAGGTGTTGCTGAGGTTATGGTTGATGCTATCCTTTGGGTATGTGAGTTTCCCGCGGCAGTTCTTTCCAAACAGTTTCTTTGTGAACTCGAACAGGTTGGCGATAAAGGCACTGCATTTACGTGCCCTCTCCTGGTACCACTCAGCACACCCAAGAGTGATTAGCCTTCTCTGCACCACCCCTCTAAGCTATGCAAGGGCTTCTTTCTCTTGCTTGCATGCTCTCTTGTACTGGCTCCTGAGTGTCCGTAGTTCCTGTCCGAGTTGGGTGATCTGTCATTCGCATCAATTTGGAAAAGGTGCAGCAGTGGTAGTCTTATTGGCACACTGACACATATTACATTTACATTTAAAGTAAAATAATCATGTATATGATCCAGTGTTGGTGTTAATCACTGACATATGACACATAAAACACAAGCCATACAGTTGATATGGAGAAATGTGTCTGCATAAAAAAATTTGGTTTATTTTCATCATAAACATGTTTACAGCTATAGACATGATGCATATAATTTATAAACATCAATATTTCCACAGTTTATTGGTAGATATTTCTTCTTCAGTGGGCTGTGTTAAAGTAGATGTTAGCTGATACAAATGTATTTTTACAGTGAGAGCAGAGCAAATATTATGTAGGAAAAACCTTTAAAATGGATAAAAAATAAATAACTAAAACTAAATCAATGTTGAGAGAAAACCATTAAAAGAAAAAACCATGTGTGGGAGTAAAGATAAAACTAAACTAAACATCCATCTATATTCTGAACTGCTTTATCATCAAAAGGGTTGCAGAGGCGGAGCCCATCTCAGCTTCATGCGGTTCAGGTAGCAAAAGGGGGGTTCACAAAATTATTAGGGCCATCACTCTGGCCTTATCAATAGGACTTTGATCCAATATAAAACTATACAGCGACATTAGTCATTATTGTTTTGTATTCCAGACCCCTTTTAGAAAACACACACCTGGATTAAACCGTTCCACACACTGTTTAATGTAATGTTTTCATAATAAATATCCTGAATGTGTTAATTTAAGACATTCACTGTGTTTTCATGACGTAAATCCTGTTTTATGGGGATGGGTGGGTGATGGTTGCCTTCCTTCAGCTCTGTTAGTGTGCATGTGCCAGTCACACTGACGGCACAGCAGTGGTTGTACTAATTAACTTGTAATTGGGTTTGCTTTTCAATATTTGCTGATTACAAAGGATTTAGTTTGTACATGTAAAATATGTGCATAAAAACAAGCTTCCAGAGCTGCAGAGTGATGCGTCATGGCTGTAAAGCATAAAGCACAGCATGGACACCACCAGAGCTTTCATTCGATTTTAATTTTTTATGTTAATCTGCGACCAGAAAAAAACTCCAAAAGCAAAGCTCAGCACTTCTACAAATGGGGAACTGCTGTGTGAACGTATTCCCCGTTGATCTCAGTGATTAAAACTGAGCTAAGAGGGAGATGAGAGAGTTAAGGGACATGCATCAGTGGCGGAGTTTAGAAAAGTATGTTTAATTAGATCAAAAACCCATCCAATTACTGGAACACATCCCTAAGAAACAAGCTTCACTGTTAAGTCCTCCTCTGGTTACCAGCGCCAACAAAGGACACACTAATAGCTACATATTCATATTTTTTTGGCTCTTATTTTCCCACAAACCTCTTAAATACCTGTTCCACACAATTAAACATTCAACAATTTTCAGGATTTGAACTCTTTAAATATTTGGACCAGTATTTATAGAAACCCCGGCTAGATAGTTCAGTTGGTAAGGCGCTGGGCTGGTGCAGAGAGGAATCCGGGTTCGATTTCCTGGGTGAGCGTCC
Source organism: Gymnapogon annona (assembly GCA_029814585.1). NCBI lineage: Eukaryota > Metazoa > Chordata > Actinopteri > Kurtiformes > Apogonidae > Gymnapogon > Gymnapogon annona. The sequence continues at coordinate 27,141,782 of JAPTHA010000001.1, forward strand.
AGTGGGTTGTGTCAGGAAGGGCAACCGACGTAAAAACTCCTGCCAAAATATGCAAATTGGATTGGCTGTGGCAACCCCGGAAGGGAAAAAGCCAAATGAAAGAAATGTATGACAAATAAATTAAGGAATGGTTTAAATAAACAATTTATTTCTATGGTTACAAGATAGATACCATGAACACTTGTCAATATTATGTTACACCCAGCAGATGGCGCTAATTTTACTTCCAAGCAGCTTAAAAACACCAAACGAGCGCTGTTAAAAATGTAAACAATACAGGAACAAATTTTCACCGCTAGCATGGAGGAGTTTGTGAGAGGACTGCCCATTAAACGCATAGCAGATGACGAATCAACAAGTAAGCCCACCAAAGCAAAGTCGCTGGCATTTGCATGTTCGCAAAGCTAAGCATATGCTTATTTATTAAAAAACTGTAAACTGTGTGTGTGTGTGTGTGTGTGTGTGTGTGTGTGCGTGTGTGTGTGCTTCAGACACACACACACAAACTTCTCAGAAGTTCTGAAGTAATCTCGTTGTAGTAATGTCACAATCTTTTTCATAGTTTATTTTTAACTTCCCTTTATTTTGTATTTCATATTTCATTTCATATTTCGCATTTTGATTTTTGATAAATTGTGTACAATCCTGTTAGAATCCTGTGTTGAATGTGTCATACGTCAGTGATTAACACCAACACTGGTTCACAAACATGCGTATTTTTGGTGCAAGGTCAAAGATTAAATTTTTAACGTGTCAGTGTGTATTCTGTCCCTACTTGGTAGAAGGGTGTTTAAATTGAACATAGTTTATTATGGGATGTTTTTAGTGGATGGATCAGAATTTTAACAATTGGACATACTGTACATGAACAACTGTTGAATTCAGACCTAAAACCAACTGTAAAATAATATGAGCTTTAATAACAGGAAGGAATAACAGTCATATAGTCACCTGGACAGCGGAGGGTTAACATTACGTTTTTTACTTTTATACTTAAATTACATCTGATTGCACCTTAATATAATTGAGTATAAATTTGATACTAAATCTCTAAATCTGCAAATAAGCTTTAAGATGAACTTTAAGTTGAAATTTTTTTTATTGATATGTATTGATATGTATATGAAGACTGTATTACTGCACTTTTACCTAAACTCACTCTACTATACAGATGCTCTGTATTCAATAATTCACACAGCCGTGACCTGGCGGTGTAAGCTGAGACCGTGTAAATGATCAAGTGTGGTTGGTATCACTCATATGACTCAATAGTGCACCCCCCAACAGAAAGACATGACACCACAGCAATCAATAAGTAATATTATGAGGGCCCCTGTACAGTGGAGGATAGGGTGATCCAATAGCAAACAACTTGCGATAATCATCTGCAGCATGTACTGATTCAGTGGTGAATAGAAGTCCGCATGTGGGTGCTGCTTTGAAGGTGACCCCCACCAATTTGTTACTGATGAAGGTGATAGACTGTTACTGGTTTACCTCTACACTGACACAGACACTATATGAATCCAGCTGTGTGCTTTCTAACAGAAAGCGGTCTGGGATAATTATATATAATTTGTAATTGATTAATTCATTGAAAATTTTCAATAATATGTAGTACAAATGACAAATATATATATATATATAATAGAAAACATCTATATATATATATATATATATATATAAACAATAACAGTATAAAAGCACATATGAAATGTCTATTGATATAATCAGAAATAACTGTAAAAGTACAGTCATTTGAAAAAATGCGAGGAACATGTAAAACCATCTGTAAAAAAATTAAAGCTGAAGCGGAACTGTACACTGCAACACGGCAATGACCTAAAGCATAACAGCAAATCTGCCAAGGACTGGCTAAAAACTAAGAAGTGGAGAGTTGGAATGGCCAAGTCAAAGCCCAGATCTTAATCCCATTGAGTTGCTGTGGGGTGACTTGGAACGGGCTGCACAAATAAGAAACCCTTCAAACATCTCTCATCTGAAAGAATTGTGTGTTGAGGAGTGGGGCAAACCTTCGTCACATCAATGTCAGAGACTGGCTAAAAGAAACGTCTCACTCAAGTTATTTCAGCCAAAGGGGGCAACACTTGCTATTACAGGGTAGGGTGTCCTAACTTTTCATCCATTAAAATATGCATTTTTGTTCATATTTTTTGTTTGATGAGTAAAACAACATTAATTTTTGGTGTAAAATTACCATTAAATCACTTTCAGAAATAAACTGAAACCAGAAATAAATTTAAAAAGAAGATTGGACATTGATATGGGAACACTTCTTAATAGAGAACTATTTAATGGGATGTCCCAATTTTTTCACGTTGTATATATAAAACTAGAGAAGCACTTCACCAAAGCAACTCAGTTCCCACCATGCAGCTGTGTCATAGAATACCCTTGAAGTGGGTTGCCTAGCAGTGGTGGACCCTCAAGGCCAGCAAGGCGTTCTCTTCTGGCCTAAACATAATCAGGAATATATTTTTTATATATTTTTTCCACAAATATGTATTAAATCATTCCCCATGTTCTATACTCCTTACTTCATAGCTTCCCTAATTTGGTTGCTCAGCTTCCAGCCCCAGGTGGAGATTTGGAGGGCGGGGTTTATGTTAGAGTTTTTATGCAATCATTATTCACCATCATGTGTTTCCAGGGTCCAAAATCTGCCTCTAGGCCTTCAGAAGCGACAGTGCTGGCACATGGTAGCTTAAAGTGAATGAGAACAGACCTGTGGTGTTAACCAATCAGCGTCAAGTTTGGCTTCACTGGAGCCAGCTAGCAGGCCTACAGCATCAGCACATGCATGTCTTTTGACTGGAAACGCGATAGAGAGAGGTAGAGCTATGCAAAGCTGTGCAGACAGACCTGAAATTCACGGCCCACCACTGCTAGCAACAGATAAATAAGACATTTCACCTTAGAGGCTATTCAACTGAAAATACCAAAAACAAAATCCTAGATCACCCCAAAATTCAGGTCACTTGTTCCTTGTTCAACTTCATTTCTTAAAATTTTCATTCCAATATGTATATAACCTTCCAGTTGGGACTTGATAGACAAGATAGATATATACAATAACAGTATGTAAGTATATAAAAAATATCTACAAACTAAAATAACAACTGTATGAAAGTCTATATAGAAATAACAACAATACCAACAGTTTAAAAGACAATTATTTCTTTCAGCTTTTTCCCCTTCTGGGGTCACCACAGTGAATCCAATTTGCATATGTAATTTGGCAGGAATTTTCTACGTCCAATGCCCTTCCTGACGCAACCCACTGGATGCTCAACCGGGAATCAAACCCAGGTGCCCTATGCACCAGCCCGGTGCCTTACCAACTGATTAGGGTTAGGGTTAGGGTTAGACTTACCAACAGTCTTCCACACGTTTGGATCCGACTGACTAACTTATACAAACTGAACATGGAACCAAGATCCACCTGTGGGTTGGTCCTGGGCTCAAGTGCTTCACAGTAAATGTTGGTGTGAAACACAACAGTTGAACCAATGTTTAACTGCAGATACATGAAGGAAATTAAGGCTAGATTCAGGAAAAGTGGAATCAGATTTTTTTTTATCGATTGGAGTCGACTGATTGATGAACGGTTTCAGCAGTAGTAACTTGTAACTCCAGCCACATTGTTTGTTCATGTGATTCAATGAAGTGGGGTTTTTCTTGTTTGGATACTAGAGGTTTACTGCGATTGGAGCCAGACTCCGGCCCACTCTCACTCAATCCCACACAATGTTACAGACATAATTATGCAACCAACTCCACAGACCCAGTTCTGGATGTGCTCTGGTACTTCACACCTGACAACAGCCTGCAAGCAAGTATCACAACACTGCACATTTACCTTCACATGAGTCATATTTTGTACAAGACAAACTGGGATGTCAAGTCTACCTCCTCCCACAGAAAGGAGGAGGCAGGGATGCACAGACGCCCACTGCAGTATCAGGTACTGGTCTCACACTGAACCCTTGTACTTATACTAGTGAAAGTGCTCCAATACAACCATATCAATAGCAGCAGATAAGTGGCGGAGGGGTAACATCAGCAGTGTGAGGATTTTTCAAACAGTGACAAAAGTGACACTGACTAAGTGAAGTTCATTCAGACAATCAAGGGAACCTGCAGAAAGTAGCTCATTCAACAGCAATCTGATAGGAGATGTCTGTTCAGCTCAGTGTGACATAATGTGGATGAAAACAGACCCAGACTAACTGATCATACACCTCTGTGTCTGTTCATTAAACACAACCTGACCTGAGCTTTTCAAACAGGCTCCATCCTCACAAGCGTTACCACAGGATAAGTGGTTCGGCTGCAGTTTTATGACAGCATTGAAATAGCTTATTTCACTGAAGAAAAATGGAAGACAAGGACGTGTTTGTTTGTTTTTTCATTCGAACATTAAAATGTCAGTAACAATAATTTGAGGGTGCTAATAATGTAGTAAAATGTTTGGCACCTCCATGTTGAACAAAAATATCTGGTTTACATGTGAGCGACAGTGCATTGATTACACTGTAATGATGGTCACAATAATGCACACATATGAAGATTTTCAACAGCAAGTACGGCTAATCCTTTGACATTTCCAGACAACTTGCGTTGAAACTATATATTATGACAGACTGCTTCTGCATTTTGCTCTAGAAGGGAATGTTTGCCAATATCCTCTCTTGCTAAATGTTGCTTACATATGATTGGGTAGGGTGGGACTTAGCCAAGGGTCAATTCTAGTTTGAGCTGGACGCAGAGCCTTACCCATTTCCACATTGTTTTAGAACATATGGAGGAAATGTGGACGTAGAGTTGAATGTGAAGATGCACCAACAACATTTAAGTGTGCAGTGTGTGGATACTTTGGATTTAACCCTAGCCCAATGCCAATGATGGAAAAACAGCAAAACGTGCCGCGGTGTGTAAGCATTGCAGGGCCACCATCAGCTACATGACAACACATTTACATCACGATCGTTCTTTAACACTGACTGCTCAGAAAGTCTCCAGTCCACAGAGAACGCAGCCAACTATTGTTACTGATTTCCACAGCCACTTTCAAGAATGTCTGGGAAATATGAATTAATTACTAAAGTAGTGAGTTTCTACATCTCCAAAGATATGCAGCTGTTCTCCGTTGAGACCGACTTTCATGAATTTCGTCAATTGAAGAAGACCATTGAGTCACGTTACTCTATCCCGTCCTGCAGTCACTTCAGTAATACAGTAATTCCCAATATGTACAGTGCAATTAGAGCAGAAATACAGATGGAATTTGCTTTTATGACAGTTGGATATCAAGAGCTACAGAAAGCTAACAGTGACTGTTCATTTTGTGCATGACTGGGAGATGGACAGTCATATTCTACAAATGCGCCCCTATACAATAGCGCTCACTTAGCATTATTTTGTGCAATGCAAATTACTTTGTTTACAACTTTGTTATGAAAAAAATGTCAAGAGATAAGTGCTTGTGTAATTTAATTACTGTACTGTGACTCATGTACTGAAATACTTACTGAACAGTGGATAATATGTACTGCTGGATCCCTAATGTGTGTATATGTGTGTGTGTTGATGAGGATTGGACATAGAAACATACATATTAATAATCAATAGGATATTGATTCAATATAAAACTATATAGTCAGACACTATATTAGTCATTAATATTTTGTATCCCAGAACTATGTTAGCAAACACAGACCGGGATTTAACCTGTCCACATACTTTTGGACACTTAGTCGATAACTTAGGCTATTATGATCTGAGAATAAGGAAATGTGAAAATGATAGAGCTGCATAATCTAAAACCACACCCAGACAGAAGAGCAATAAAAGGCCATGTAGCATCCACAAAGAACACAAACCATAATGTACCACAACCCATATAAGACTCCGACAGACACATACTGACATAAACTTAGCACTGACGTGAGGACACCCTCTCATAATTCAACACCTTTTCCACTGACCATTTCAATTTACATTAATTAATTGATGTCTATAGAACTTTTTTCATATAAATTTGTCTCATAGAAAAATGTCATTTTCATGAAAACGCTCATTTTTCTATTGTTTTTGCGTTTGCAAGGGGTGGTTTTTGAGTGTAGTGAAAGTGATACATCACAGAAAACTGGAATGGAAAGACCTTCATGCCCAACTAGAGTCACATGAACAAAAACAACAAAGGCTGATGAAGAAGAGAAGAAGAGTTGAACCCAAACATGGACACACCAGGGGCCTGTTCAAGAAAACGGGTTATGTGTAAACTCTGTGTTTTCCGTTCCAGAAAGTGGGGTAAGTTAAACGCTGAGTCTGTTACAGTGGCAACTTACTCCGCAAACATAACCTCGCCACCAGGTTTTCTTGAAGAAACCCACAGTTTAACATGACTCCTCCCACATGAAACATTGTTCGGTATGGAATGTCCACAAATGTGATCCCGGAAGATGCTCAAACACAGTAAAAAATGCAGTGATTTTTGTTGGGAGAGGATTTACACACAACGAAGAGGAGCATCATATTTTAGATTTATCGATGAGTATTAGCAGTAGGACAGTATGAGCCCAGCTTCATCCTACTCCATTTAAGACAAAGTCTAGTTGAAGAGATCCAAACAAACATGTACACGTGCAAATGTTTTTCTTCCTTGTCATTAATGCCATGTCATTTAATATTTTGATGTGTTCTGTTGGAATGTGTAATTTCATTTTGTCTTTTGTTCACCTTCATATTTCATTCCTACTTGTGTGAAATTTCAATCTTACACTCTATTTAAACTATATATTAAATAATGTTCGAGACATTCTGTTGTAAACTCAAGCCTCAGATCAGTGATGAGCTTCATTTTGTTGGTCTTCATAATGTGTGTAGATGTTACACACATTATGTTACTTCCTGTTACTGCTCCTGCATATAATGAAGAGGACTATGTTCTTACGACATGTTCTTACGACATCCATCCACACCTTCAATGTCCAGATATCATGACTAATATGTAGAAAATGACAGTAAATATCACAATATAAAGCAGTTAATAATAATAGTAATAATAATAATGATAATGCCATTCTCTGCACTATAGAGGTCATTTATGATCACATCATTATAAAGGTAGAAACCAAGTGTCCTGTCTCTGTCCATGACTCCATATATATCCAGGGTCTGTGTATGTCTCCACATATATCCAGTGAACCACATATCCACATGTAGTAAGAAACAATGTTTTGTGCAATGAAAATTTTGTCTTACTGATATAAACACATATACATGTATCCACGTCACAGGAGACAGAGGATATCCATCCCAGCCGTCCCTGCTGATACAGATGAAGGACCCTGAGGACGATCATCCTAATGACCTAAAGATGTCCAGTATGGAAGGGCATCAGATTTAATTTGCATTAATTCCTTTCCAGATGAAACGACTGTTACGATCATTATCTGTCAAATAAAGACAAAGAATTCACATTTTGTTCTTCTTCTTTATTCCTTAACACTGAAAATACAACAGGGTCATTAATCTGGTTCCAAAAACACCTATCAAATGTGTCTAGTTGAGTTCCTAGGTTGGTGTATCTGAACTGTCCATCTTTTCTATCTTTTTTGGGAAATGCATCCTATGCAACACTTTGATAACTGATCATACTGTATAGCATGTTAACATCGAATATGTGAAATCCACAGTTGTACATGAAGATGTAACCTGAGGTCTGCCTTTGACCTGCTGTGCTGTGGAAGTCGTTGGATCATCCTTGCTGTTGTTCATCTGTTCTGTTAAAAAGGATAAGAATGGATGAGCTATTTATCCAATTGTTTATTCTCATCACTTGTCACACTTTGGTCAAAACCTAAATTCCATAAAAGAGTTCAATGTGAATGGGTACAGATTGACACTTATCTATACATGAAATTAATAAATAAAAGTTTTCTGACCTCTGTCATCCTCTGGACCTTCTGAGACAGCAGACTGTGTCCTCACCTTCATCCTCCTGTGATATCAGAGAACAGTCAGCTTCAGTATATGTTCAACTATCAAGATCTATACAAGACTATTCAACTATACAAGATCTGAGTATTGAGTAGATAGTTCTACAGCTGAAGGGTTTTCTATGACCTCTGTCCTCTTTCTGCTGACTAACTGAAACTGAAATATTCATCTACCAAGCAGGATATGAGGTGAGAGGATGAATATGTGTTAGAACAGCACTAATTGGGGGTTAAATATTCACTGATTATTTACTGTTGTATATGAATGACCGTCAAAGAGGAATAAATGACATAAAGGACTAGAATGATACTAGAATGATCAGTTCAATAATGTTGTAACCAACATGCTATAGTTTTAATTATATCAAATATTTAAACAAGGGACAATTGTTTTCGAACTTACGCATTGACTGTGGCTTCAGTTTTCTCCCATCACGCTTCTCTCTCCTTAGTAGTACCAGTAGTGTTGTCTTTCCAACGGAATATTAGATTACATTAGATGCCTTTATTGTTCCACTTGGGAAAATTCAAAATTACAGCAGCAGAAACACAAAGATAGAAAAACAGAGTATGCAGATAGTCAACAATTCTTGTACAACATAGACAGTATACATGATTGAAGTCCCAGAGATGATAATGAGGGACAGCGGATGTGTCGTCTGGAGTTGAGAGATGCTGGTGTGAATGTCCTCGCAGGCTACTGTAGCGTAGCATAGCTTAGTTTCGGCTGCCAACAGCTAACCGCTAACAGTTTAATGCTGACCTTCAGAGATGACCGTTACACCATCACCCAGTATCTCCCATACATTTCCAGTAGAAAACCAACCAAAAAAACGACAGAGTCTGGTGTGGTGTCCTTGAGCCAGAAGTCCGTTAACAGTTGGGGCTGCTCGCTTGTACACCCACCGCAGTCTGGTCTGCAGTAGCTGTTAGGTCTCTATCACATTGGTAGAACATCTGTTGGCAACCAGAACCGATGGAAAGGCCGTTTGTACCGTCCCCTTCTCACTCGGTACATCACGCCAGCTCTGCAACCGCTGCACCAATGCTGTAGTTCCTTGAGAAGCACAGACTGGCTCACGAAATCACCCGTTGGTGTTGAAGAGGTCCATGAGAGTATCAAACAGACTACTACCATCACACAAACTTCAAAAATTACACATATCCATGTTGTACAAGAATCCAATTAGCACGACCACAAGAGTCGAGGCAGAAAAACTTGAAGTAGGAAAAAAGTTAGGAGCTGCTGTAAGAGGCAGCCTGCTATGGCGCCATCTTTAAAAAGAATATGGCTTTGTAATTGACATATGTTAGAATTAGAATCTCTTCTTCCAGCGGAGTACAATAAATGTCTGCTTGTTGTCAGCGGTTGCCATGGAGAATCCAGGTAACTGGGCTCCATTGATGGGAGCTTTTTATGTGGCTCATGCACGCGCCTACCTCTGGGTTAACATACTCAAGAGTTCACTGAAGTCATTCAAAGCAGCCTTTCTGGAACTAGATACTTAGAGTAAGTCAACCCAGAGTTTAAAAAGAGACTCAGAGTATGTTGAACCTGTTTTCTAGAACAGGCCTCAGGAAACCACATTAGTGTTGGATATTATGGAATGGAGGAAAAACTATGAATTCTAGATTCACCACAACACATACTTATGTTCATCACCGTGGTTACGAAGTGAATTCTGCTCACATCTGATCATAAAGAAACACATGAGCACATTTAGGATTTAATGGACAAACACACATTACACACTTGTGTTTTAATGGCATTTATAGGGAATATGTGGAAAGTTTACACATGTCCAATGGAAAAGGGACGAGTGTTTACAAGCTTCATCACATCTCCAATGCAAAGGACACTGTCTGAGGCCAAGTCGGTTCCTTGTCAGCCACCGTTATTAGTAAACACACATTTAGATTTGGCATGTTCACCGCCATGAAAAGCATTATGTAGTCTAAACTGGGGCCACATTCAGCCCAATCTGATTCAAAATGAGTTAGGGTAGTAAAGGAATAAGTAAAAAAGTACAATTTCTTAAGAAAACTGCAATTTTAATAACATTATGGCCATGCTTTACATGTGTTCATTATATCAAATACAAAAACATTGAGTGAAAGGCAGAATATTGGTCCAATTACACTGAATTGTCTTCAGATACGTCATGTTACGCAGCTTTGTTGAGGTTGCATTTTATTGGCAAATGGCAGATTATAAATGTAAAGTGAAATGTGTATTTGTCATTATTTATGGTTGTTCTGTTATTATTTGACTGGTCTGATCCACTTTGGATCTTAAACTACAATTCATTCCATAGGAGGAATTAGAGCCCTTGTCGGACATCTCTGAAAGAACACATTAACACTGAATTATGCATTTGCATTTCATGAAACTGGATTGAGGAGCCAATAACAAACACATCGCAATGTCACCAAATATTTATCATAAACAAGGAAATACCATGGTTCATGAGCCAGGAAAATGCTACAAATACTAGTGGAAAAGTTAACTTTGGGTCTGATCACAGACCAACATACACACTTCAGTAAACCACATTATTTCTATTTTAATAAGCCAATCATCAGTTTTACTATCACTTTATCAGAGAAACACTTAAGGGAATATATGAACAGTATATTAACAATATTATCTAAAGTTACTGTGATCAAACCTGACTGACTATCACGGTACACCGTCCTTCAATTCTGTTGTTGGTTTGGCAGTCGAGCAGCATTGTTTGAACTGATTAATTATCATAATTAAATGAATTGTCTGGAATCTGCTGATAGAGGTCCTCCAGAATACTTAGTAAGTTAATTTTTTTAATGCAAAAAACTAACAAAAAAACAATGTTATATATAAATTGTTAATTAGCATTATCGTTTTTGATGACAGGTCAAATGTGTGAGTGTGTATTCTGTCCTCATTTGGTTGAAGGGTGATGGTGTAGACGCTGAACATTGTTTATTATGGGATGGTTTTAGGGTATGCGTTATAATTTAAACAATCAAACACAAACAAACAACTGTTGAATTCAGACTTAAAGCCAATTGTAAAATAATATGAACTTTAACAACAGGAAGTGGAAGAGGTGGATCATATGGTCACCAGTACACTCAAGGGTTAATAAGTAATAACTTTGAGCACCCAAAAAAACAACACTTTAATATTACCTTGTGAAAAAAATGTTGCATGGACACAATAAAAAATATTATAAAATGGTTTCATTCATTGTGGACATGAAAATAATGCAACAGACACTGGTTCCAAATAACCAGAACCAGATATACTTTAGACAACCAGTAGCACCAGTCAATACTGGCATTTGAAATGACTGAACTTTTGCTTTTAAATCTCACATGACTGAACTTTTGCGTTTAAATCTCACAGACACCTCAAAGTGTTAAAGATGATTTCTCAGTGACTGTACAGGGTGGCTAACCTTGACTCCACAGAGACAGAGCTCTAGCGTTGTGTTCCTGTTGTCTTAGTCTGTCCCTCTTTAACTAATTGGATTAATCTTGGGTCTTTAATTAGAACGATCAGGTGGTCAAAACCCAGAAGAGGCTGCACAAGCAGGGACATATGGCTTCAGAAACTATAGTCATTAATATAACACTGGAAAGGTCTTTTAATCCTTCTACTGGGACAGTCTTGAATCTCACCAACAATATAAGAATTATAATTAAGAATAGCTAAACAAAATAGGAGGCTTACAACTCATTCATCCCCTGGATCCTCCCTCGTAACACAATACATAAAAAGAATTCCCCAGACCTCTTAATGAATGTGTATATTTGAAATAGTTCTTCGAATCTGGTCAGAAAGTATTGTACCTCATTTCATATATGAGGTACAATACGATGTACAATGTACATATGACATTTTTGTTCAGTCATTGACACGATAGACTAGAATCAATTGTCCAAAGCCGTTTTTTTTTTTAACTGTAGCTGACATCTACTCCACTTTCAGAATTTATCAAACTGTGTTTTGTAAGTCATTGCTTGTTTCGATGTATTATTATGACCTCTGTTTTGAACTTGTGTGCTGTGATGTCTTGGTCAGATTATCAAGTCGCAATGGGACTTCATCTGGTTAAATAAGGGATTTTTTTCTTTCTTTTTTAGACGACAACAATACACTTACAAAATACAGTTACATACTTACAAAACATAACGACTTCCCCAACCCCAAAGAGAAGGGTCAGAGACAATACACAAATAAAGATTAAAAAGAATTGCTTTGTATGCGTAGAATTTGTGTCTAAAATTTAAACTACCTCCAAAAATAAAACTCACCCATACAGCATATAAATACAAGATATCAGACCAGTACTATTGCTTACGTTTGCTAGTTTACAGCCACAAATTATGACTGTATAGTCAGATGCAGGGGTAACAAACATACAGCCTGTGGCCTAACACCAATGAGTCCTTCCCATGAAGTACAACAATTACACTGAAAACGTTATCAAGGATGGTGAAGTCATTTTAAGTCAAGGTCCACATTTAGACCAAAATTCACTTAAGTGGGTCCCACCAGTTAAATGCTACATGATAAATAATGACAACTATACATCTCCCTCTTTGTTTAGGAAAAGATACAATTTTATCCCACCACGGTGAACATACAAGTGAAGAGAAAAAAAACTACAGACATGAAATAAATGATAAAAGTATTACTTCAGTACATTTAGAATCAAATTTTAGTGGAAAAAATAACACGGAAAATAGTTACAAACCATATGAATGCCTTGAACAGCAATTGTCCCAACAGTCTGCCCTTTATTAAATATTTTGTATTTGTACATCCAGTCTTATCTGTACACTGAAGTGCATGTGTAAATGATTAGCAGAGACAGAATATTGTGAAAACTGCATTTATTTTTCTTAAGAAATTTAAAGGATAGTTTGTAGATATTTCTAATTACATTTGACATTATGTCTGTGTAAATTGATGATGGTGGACGTGGGCAGGTGCTAACAGTGACATCCGGGTCCCGCAGCATCGCATTAATTAGAGGCAAGTGACTACAGCTTTACGGGAGTGACGTCACAGACAGAGAAGAATAGGCTGTATAGTACCTGAATGAAACACCTCGGCGTTTACACATCAACAGAAAAACCACCACATCCGGCCGTAAAGGCAGTGACGTACGGTCTCCATTCCCCCATGTTCTCAAACTACACAGTTCATGTAATCTTACCGTAAAAGGCATTCCGTGTGATCTGGCCGCCCATTGCTTATTCCTGCACAGTCTGTGTATTACAACCTGACGCTCCCGTTGCACAGCCGCGCTCGCGCTCCAGACATGATTGTATGTTCGCATCTAAAGGCAACCACCATGACCGGTATTATCGGCGGAGAGCCGCGCACTAACGAGCACTAAACAAACACTACCGATGAGCCACACACAACTCCCAGTAAGCGCACGGGGACACATACGTGAAGGCAACTCCCGCCCTCCGCCTCCCCCGCGCCCC
>JAPTHA010000001.1:27164055-27174530 GCA_029814585.1 Gymnapogon annona
AATAAATAAGATGGACAATGTAACAATGTAAACAGTACTATAAACAGTGAAATACCGCACATCAGTGTAAACAGAACAATAAACAGTGAAAATACTATATATCAGTGTAGACAGTACTATAAACAGTACTATAAACAGTGAAGGTACCACACATCGATATCATGACTTGTGACAGTGAAAATACACACACTGATTTATGGAGTCACATTTAGTCCACAAGGGGTTAACTGGACATTCATTCAGTATTAAATACATCTGTCATTTGGACCAATCACATTAACCCTTAGATGTTACTTGATGGTTCCAAATTTCAGGGGTGTCTCAATAAGGATTCATGGGATGGTCAGAACTCAGGACATCCTATGGACCATCATTGTTTGGTAAAAAATAAACTGCACATCCCCGACTGTCCAACCGTCCACTTAATACAGCAACACTGTGTGTGAGGATGCAGCAGTTGGCAGATATGGAACTAAAACCACCAAACCCATGGATTTACAGGAGAACAGATGGAGAACAAATGAACACTGGGCGTTAAAGGGTTAATCTGGAGGCCACTGACTTTGTATTATAACTGTGGTTAAAATCATGCCTCCAATCCAAGGACACTCCTTTAAAAGTTGCTGCTGCTCTGGATACCAAGTGAGATAAAAATCAATTTTTAATACTTTGTGCGCTACAGCTCAGACCCACGGTTTGTCTACAAACCGAATAAGGTTAGTAGCACATATTTTTCTTTTCATTCAAAGGAGATCAATCTTTCTTTATGAAACACTTATTATTGTGCAGCTCCTTTGGCAAAACAAAAGGGGTTGAATAGCCATTTCCTTTCACCTCACAGGTGACCGCCTGAGGCTACGAAAAAAAAAAAAAACCCACAAATTAATGCGGGTAAAAAAATGATTGATTAAAGGAGGAACACTGGATTAAAATCAATAAGTGCACAGCAGCACTCAAGGAGGATTTTATTGTTTTAACTGCCATGGCTCCACTTTTGGATTGATTTATCGAGCTCTGTTTTGTGCACTGGTAGCAGATTTATAAGGAAAAAGGGAAATATTCATGAATGTTTAGGTGTCTAAATGAGTTCGTGAGGCTCGATGTAGAAAACAGTCCCAGTATACCTGAATGTCAGCGTCATGGTCTGTTGAATCAACCCCAGACTGTGTGAGGTTGTCGTGTTTGGTTCCATGGGTGTATTCAGATACTTGATTTGATCCATTGCAAAAAGACCAGAGTTTGTTTCCCAGGAAAATCTGGACTTTTTTGGGGGGTGTAAATAAAAACATGTTAACTCTGATTCAAACAAAACAAGCGGACCGAGACCGCTGCCGCTCGCTTCCAAATGGACTCGACAGTTCACTTCTGCTGTGAATCGAACCACTCTCGAGCCCAAACAAATCAAGGATCTGTTGACCTTTTTGCGCTTAATGAGCCACAGTAGCCGATGGAAGTACCTGAACTGTACAGGTCGATCAAGACAACGAAGACGACAAGGATACAATGCCTGCACAATATCTCATGTCCTATCTATGAGATAAAAGGACAAATATTCATGAATGTTTAACCCCTTAAACAACTGAATACATACATGTATATAAAAAGTTCATATTTGTGTTTTGGCTTTCAAGCAAATGCTCAATTAAGTGGAGATTTTTCATTTGACTATCATGAGTAGCTGGGATAGGCTCCAGTGGCCCCCGCAACCCTGCAAAGGATAAAGCGGGTTTGGAAAATGAATGAATAAAATTAATATACCACATAAAATACGTTGAAAGGGTATTTTGCATATTTGCAATACAGTGATCCCTCGCTATAATGCGGTTTACTTTTCACGGTTTTGCTTCTTCACGGATTTGCATCGTGCATTGTGTTCTGCATTCTGATTGGCTAAACAGTTACTTCGCCTCTTCTCTACCTGTGCGCCAATAATATTGCGGTTCAATATGTACACGTACGTAAAACAGCTTGCCGAATATACATTACGTATGCGTAAATTCTCTTGCAATTTCGAGTTTCTCTAAAACCCATAATGTTGACAAAACACTCTGGACCGACAAAAGCACCTGTGACCCAAAAGGCAGCGGAAGATGCTATCTATTGCAGATAAAGTTAAACTTCGGGACATGCTAAGGGAAGGTAAAAGCTATGCGGCTGTAGGTCAGCATGTCGGTATATAAGGATCTTTTTTCCACGAAGAAAAAAGAGCGACAACAACTGCCTATCACTATGTTCTTCTCTCGAAAAAACACAGCTGCACCGCGGGCTTCAGAAGAAGAAAAGGCTGCAGAGCGGAGTCAGGATGCAGTGGCTCAGTCAGAAGAGCAGTCAAATACACCTGAGTCACTACTTGTCCCACTGTACTTTGTATTTTTTTTCATAATCATTGTTCTCCCATTCAATCCAATTACTCGAGTCGCGGTGGGTGGGGCTAATCTCCGCAATTTGAAGTCTTCAGTTCACATTGATGATTAAAATTATTATTTGACAGTACAGAAGTTATCTGTAAAAAAAAAAAAGTTTATAAAGTACTTTTATTTGTGAAAGAAATGCTTGGGCCTGTAAAATGGTTTGCTCTTTCATTTCAATGTATAATAGAGTATTTAATTGTATAATAATTGTAAAAAAAAAAAAAAAACGTTTCTACTTCACGGATTTTGCCTATCACAGGTTTTTTTTGGAACGTAACCCCCGCAAAGAACAAGGGTTTACTGTAATGGATAGTGAAACCCATCCTTCTTCTACCCATCTTTTCTCCGGCATGTCATCAGATTATTTTATTGATGACATTATTTTCAGCATCCTGACTGTGGCACCAAGTATTTTAACCATTATTATCCCAAAACTGAGCTCAATCTTATAATCTGAAATTGTGGTTAAAGGGGTAAGTGTGTAAATGACTCAGGTGGGGTCAGGAGGGGGCTGCTCTCAGGTTCCTACATGGTCCTTGATGACAGTATGTGTGTTCAGTTTAAGGGCTGTAAATGTTATTCGCCATATAACTTTTGTGGCCAAAAGGGGAATTTGTCTGTTTAAAAGTTCATATTGAATTGTAAAGTAATTGTTTTTTCTTCCTATACATACATACAAAAGATTTAAATCCAGAAGTTTTCCCTGTAATTCACAGCCACATCCAGACAGGAGACTGCAAACGGTGATGATGATGATGATGATGATGATGATGATGATGAAGAAAAAGAAGAGGAAGACAACGACGAGGAAGGAGACAAGGAAGTGAAAAGAATCAAAGGGAAAGTTTGGGAGGAAGCCGAGCAGAACATCCACTTTTGATACCACATCTGGAGAAAAAAAAAAAGTATACCACTGAACAGAAAATTCCTTACAAAGGAAACGGAGATGATAAACCCTGCTCTCTGAAACGCACCAGTGTTAAAAATAGGAAGGCACTTTATTTTTGTTCTTTTGAAAGCTGTAAAATGAGCCGTGGCTTCCAAACACACACTGCTGTTGTGCTTTTTTCAATGACACTGGCTCGATAAGATGAGCCCCATAATAACAGTTTCAAACATTTTAAATTACTGTATAGTATTAACCATTACCATTTGAACAACTACACTGTTCATGGGCCTTTAATTGGGGAGAGGGGGTAGATGTTAGGTTTGAGTTTACATGACATATGACTCACATTTTAGCCACATGTTAAAGACAGGACCAATCCCAATTCACCCCTTAGCTCGCTTACTCCTAACTCATTGGTCCATCCCCCTTCCTCTTAGCCCATTGACCCCTCCACTTTGGTCCTTCTCTGCTGGCCCCTCTCCTTCATCATATCTCTTGGCTCCTCCCCCTTCTCCTGCCCCCTTGGCTCCTCCCCCTTACCCATACCTCTTGTAATTGAGTTGCGAGAGGTAGTGGACCACCATGCTTCCAGACCTTTCACATCATCTACAGTCATCATTGCCAATATAAACAGATTTGACATCTTTGTGACAGAGTTCCTCATATCGTCAGCAGCTGTAATCCTCTCTGTTCATGGGTTTGTGCCTCTTTTTTTTTTTTTTTTACCATTTTTGGTATTGGGAATTCACAGAAATGCGATTTATGTCTCATTAAAACAGCATTAAATGGATGGTCCAATGATAATGCTATTTCCAAAGAAAATGCATTTGCGGTTGTTTCGTGACTGCTGAACTTTTTTGACATTTTTACCTCCATCTTACTAATGTTTGAACATAAGCATCACAGAGCTCCTGTTTATAATGTGGTCCTGAAATATCTGTTTCAAGATTGAAAGAGCCCTCCCCTCAGAGTCATTGAGAATCAGTACACCTCTACCTCTTCACATGAACACACAGGAGGGGTGGGGTTAAGGATGAGGGGCGACCAGGTGAAATGGGTTTGGGCCAGGATGTGTA
The DNA here is from genome assembly GCA_029814585.1 of Gymnapogon annona. Classification (NCBI taxonomy): domain Eukaryota; kingdom Metazoa; phylum Chordata; class Actinopteri; order Kurtiformes; family Apogonidae; genus Gymnapogon; species Gymnapogon annona. Next base: position 27,168,432 of record JAPTHA010000001.1, read on the forward strand.
TATTCACTGTGTCTTTTTTGTTCCATCTACACTAAAGTGAATGAACAAATACAAATCTTGTTCTCTGTGGTTTCCTCACTCAATTCATGCTTATGTTGTGTCTGAGTTTATTATGTCATGTTGCACAAAGGAGCTGCAGCAAACATAGAAAGCATTCATTCATTCATCTTCCAAACCCGCTGCATCCTTTGCAGGGTCGCAGTGTAATTTCATATTTTCATTTTACCTTGTTATATCTCTACTCTATATTAATATATATAAGGGATAATGTAAACACAGGTTAAAGTCAGGAGTCGTCTTTATTAGATCTCGTCCATTTAAGGACAATGATGGAAATCAAACTTCTGTCTCTGTTATTGGCAGTGTTTAAATGAGTTGGTGTATAAACCAGAACCAAATTGGGATCTCTGATGTGACGGGAAACCTCAGGGCCAGAGAGGCAGGCTGGTTTTACACATACAGGGACCCTGACACTGCCTGGATCAATTATATAACTGCAGCTGTCACTTTTAGATAGTATTATATGTCAAATAAGAAATTAGGTGTTACGGTCTAACCATGTTGTAGTGTGGCCGCTCCCTCTCCCTCAAGGGACCTGACCTAATCAAGGATCAACATCACCTGGGCCATGTTGCAAGGCTGTGGCTGAGCAGACAATCAGTCCAGCTCTTTAAGGCCTGTCTGTTTAGCCAGCAGTGTGGCCCCATAATGTATTCACCCCGTCAGTCCACCATGCAAAAACAGACATTTCTGATTTACATGGTCCCAGCAGAGTATCACAGTATGCAGAATATGGAAATGTAGATGTAGATTTTTCCGAAGATGATCAGCAACCAAGATAGAAAACACCAGAGATGGTAGAAGAACCAAAGACTGAGGATCCAGTCAATAGATCTCAAAAAACAAACACAGCCAGGACATCTGTTATTTCATTATAAGGCTTCTGCAGAGCTGATGATAGGCAAAGTTGGTTGTCCGGCTTTATGAGTTCTGTTTATCTGTAAGTTTCCTGTCCACATACTTCATGCATCAGTCGAGGTGAATGCGTAGGGAGTAGTATAATAAAAGTGTGGTGCCCACTCCTTCCAGTCTTTTTTCCACTTAACCCAGAATGTAACAACTGTACCAGAATTTAAGGGGCAATATCCTGGGGTTTAACTAACGCTGGTAATGTATTCAATCCACAATAATATAGAGGAAAACAAAGAACGAGGCAAAACTAGTCAAAAGCACCTACAAACACACTGGTAGAACACTCCCCAACAACACCATCACTAAACAATTATTTACAGAATTCAACAGAACTCTGATAAAAGTCATAAAAGTCTGTCATGTCTCTCTGACGGACTGCTCTGTGCTGCACTCTGTTTCCTATGGGACAGTGCATTCAACAGACAGATGTCAGTCCAGTTTTACAAACATCTTCATCTGATGCTGTTCTGTTGCTGCCTCTTGTTCTTCAGCTGATGTTCTTCTGGGTTCTACATGACTATACTATGCACTGAAGGACACCACAGCTTTGTGGAGGTAATTTACTGTGTGGCCAAGATCATTAAGTCTGCCTAATGTTTGTTCATTTGAGCTGGTTCCATTTGATCCCCATTAAAATGTTGTTCCAGTCCAGTTGGACCAATGTTAATGCACAGTACTGAGCATTATGGAAAACGGGGAGTGAATGAGTGGGACAGAGTTATGTGACAAAATGATGTATCACAGGAAGCAACCTGTTATAATATGGAGCCTTTGATAGCTTGAAATGAAACCTTTTTCCTCAGTGTCCTTGTCTCAGTTTTTATACAGCCCTTTGACCATGGGCTGCCATTATTTAACCCTTGAACCCCTGATGTATCTATAATGAGCATTCTGAATCTATCATTTAATTTCAGTATACATAAAAATGTTTCAGAAGGTGCAAAACATGCTGACAGAATGGACCTTGTTTATTCCATAGACATCTGAGCATGCTCAGTGTATCTCTGTCTGTGTAATTGTGTGTGTGTGTGTGTGTGTGTGTGTGTGTGTGAGAAACATAGCAGTGAGGCTTTTTTACAGTTTTCCTCGTGTTTTTCTTTTTTGTATCAGAAAATGCAAGTGTACAAATTCTAAATCAAGAATTTCTGTTGTAAAAATTTCTATTTACAAGGTTAAATATAAAGAAATCTGTTTAAAACCTGATAATATTTAAATGATAACAATGTCAAGGCCTGCACATAATAAAGAGTTAATAATGTAATTAATTATAATTGAATACAAAGTAGGGGCAGCCGTGGCTTGAGTGGGACCGAAGGGTTGTTGGTTCGGTTCCTGCTCTCTCCTTACGATAAATTGGTGACTTGTCCAGGGTCCCCCCCTACCTTTAGGCTCCAGTGAAACTATTGGATCAAAGCTCCATCTTGTTCTGTCAATGTCTTAACCCTCGCTCTGATCCAGATCAGTTCCACATGTGGTTCTAAAAACAGAGATGAGAAATTTCCATTGGATACAAAGTTTGCCTATGTTTACTAAATGTCATTAAAAACTAGTGTGTAATGTGTGTTTATCCATTCAATCCTAAATGTTCTGATTTTGTTTCTTTATTATCAAATGCCAGTAGAAGTAATTCCATAGCCATGGTGATGAACATAAGTCTGTGTTGCTTTGAATGTAGAATGCTGGTTCCTCCTCTATCTCATAATAAATCCAACACTGATGTAGTTTCGTGGTATGTTCATGTTTAGGTTCAACTCTTCTTCTCATGTTCATCACCGTGTTTGTTTTTGTTCATGTGACTCTAGGTGGGCATAGACGTCTTTCCATTACAGTTTGGTGTGATGTTTCAGTTTCACTACACCACAAAAACCACCTCTAACAAACACAAAAACCTTTTATCAAAAAATCAAGAAGTTTGGTTAAATGATCATTTTTCCATTCAACAAATTTATATGAACCACTTCTGTTGACACAGATTAAGGGTCTGTGAAAAAGCAACTAGCGATGTATCATTCTGGAGGAACTATGATGCCTGTGGTTACTCCAGATGTTGAACTTGTTGCTTGGAATGTGTTTGGTCAGGTGTGAAAAAAAAAGGAGAAATGAAAGCTGTCAAATGGCGACTGTCTTAACTCCATGGCGCCTGTAAACACACTGACTGGGACATAACAGGGACATAAAAGAAATGGAAGTCATAGAGTAAATGATACTAATGTTGGCTCAATCCGGTTTCTCATTGGCTCAGAGCATAACTGCGTGTGTGGAGCAGTCCTTTGTGATGAAACCCATTAGTGTTTCCCACTCGGGCCCGGAGGCTGATCATTAAATGCTGTGGAACGTCATGACTGGAACATATGCACGGAACAGCTGGACCTGGATCTCCACCACACAGACCAGCTCTGACAAATGCTGTTTCCTTCACACTGACAATCATCACCACTCACTGTTTAATGGACCTGGAATTCACTCCAGAAAAACAACACCAGGGTGAACGCTCTGCTGTGACACGTTTTCTCCAAATGGTATTTTATAGGAGTTTGGCAGATGTAAAAGATGTTTATATCGACAAACACATTGTTATGGTTCTCCAGAATTAATTTGACTGATGATATGTTACCATTACTCAGATGTTTTTAATGTATATATCTGTACATAATAATAATAACCTCTGATATGACATGCTTGTTTCTGCAGATGACACCCCACACCTGTCAATGTAGTCCTATTGTTCATCTGTTGCTAGGTACTTTTTACACAGTTGATCTTTTTCTGATATCGTTTTGTCAAATATATATTCAATTAGTTCTGAAGTTAAACTCATGGTGTCCAGATGAGTGGATGTTTATGGAACTACAGGAAAACTAGGTTAAAAATTTTTTCTTGCATTGTTTTTTTTCATGGGTGGTGGAGTGGAAGTGACTCATATCACTTCCACTCCACCACCACCCTTCCACTCCAGTCACTCATGACTCAGGAAGATCCTCCGTTCCATTCCAAAATGGTGGAATGGGGTTTTTCTCTGTATCAATCCTTTGATGAACTCAATACACCTTCATCCTGAAGTAGCTAGGATAGGCGCCAGTGATCGCGGCGACCCCAGTCGGGATAAAGCGAGTTCAGAAGATAGATAGATGGAAGTTTTTTACATGTCCAAAGAGGAATAAAAAAAGGGAAAATTTTGGACGAAGGTTCTGATAATTTGCACATGAAAGGGTTAGTAATTGCACAGTTGGAGCTAGCTTAGCCTGCAAAGAAAAGCACATCTGCTGTTTCCCATAATGCCCAGATAATGGTCGTATGAAGCCAAAGTACAGGTTTATTTTGGGATTCCTCTTTTAGTCAGAGTTAGAGAATAGATGACATAGGTCCAGTTCACTATAACCTTCTGCAGATGCGTCCATGGTCTGCAATAACAGCCGCTATATTGTCCTCTGTAGATCCGAGGCTTGTAGAAGCCTCTGCACCCTTGGCTCAGAGCCTGAACCCCGTAAACCTCTGAGACCATTTGTTTTGTGCTTCACACTATAACCAGGATGTAGCCCCAAACGGGTGACCGTGCAATATTAAATGGAACAGCAGGTGCACTTCCTCCGACTTTATCCTCACGTCAATGATGTTTTTGCCAAGAAATAAGATCCAGGTAATTCCAGCAAAGGGAAATGTTTATCGGAAAAGCTATTGCATAAAATGAAATCTCCAGCCCATCAGTTGATCCCAGACACACAGTAAAAAAAACAAAGAACAAACCTCCTTACACGCAGAACGGGGCAGTTACTGCAGTTTTGGACTGTTTTCACTGATGCATTTACACCAAAAAGCAAAGGCAAGACTTCAGTACAGCACTGAAAATAAACACTTAAACAAGTGGTGATGAACTGAAAGCGTTTGTGTGAGAAGTGCTAAGTCAGAGGTAGATGCATTAGGGAATATTGACGACTGAAACACAACAAATGCAGACTCTACATGACAATGCACTCTGGGATATTTTAGGCAAGACAGGTTCTGGCTTCTTGTTTACGTTAAGTCTCATCATTTATAATAGAAATCTGTAATTGGTTAGAGTATACTGTATATCATGAGGCTTAGAGGAATACAAACAATCAATACCTCATAGATCAATCATTAATGGTTGTGATCATGACCCACAGCCTTTTGTTTAAGTGCATTTCTCATAAATATAGGGCATTATAATGTGAGTAAACCCATACTGAATCTGACTTGGGTCATATATTCAGATTCAAGATAAATGTATTGCTATTTGTGTGGGAACACATAGGAATGTTAGTGTGGTCACTCCTAGGGTCAGATACAAAGACAAATGTAATAAATAGAATAAATACATAAATCAATGAAACAAAATGAAATAACATACACTGCAACAAGGAAGAGGTCATTTGTTCACACACATCAACCTACACTCATATACAAACACAGCGTACTGCATTAACCCTCTTGTAGTACTTACGTAGTACTGGCCAACAGTCTGACTGCAGCAGGGAAGAAGCTGTTGAAATAAATGTGTTGTGTGTGTGATGATGCTGTCTGTCTGTCTGTTTCTGAGGTTGTGTTTGGTGTGTTTGAACAGAGGATAAACGTGATAAATGGAGGATGGTTTCTTCCATATACATATCCACTGTTGGCTGATATGGACTATAAAAGCAACTTTATTTTGTCTCTTCTTTCCAATAGTAAGTGATCAGAAGAGTTGAGATGCATAACATAAAATAAACACAGGATTGAACGCTGGGCATTAAAGGGTTGATGGAGATTCTCAGGTGATAAACTGTAGCGACTCCCCAGACAAACTGAAGAGTCCCCCACTAAGACCTGGTATATGTCTGAATATTTGACAAATGACGTCTTATGACAGAGTCCCTTTTCTGCTATGTCTGAAATTTCCCCTTGTGGGACGAATAAAGGTATATTCAATTCAATTCAATAACCCTGTGATGAACTGGTATGTTGTCCAGGTTCCCCTCCTGCCTTCGCTCTTGAGCAGCTGGGATAGGCTCCAGTGACCCCTGCGGTCACCCAAAGGATAAAGCAGCCTGACCTGATGATGTCATGGTCGATACGACCCTTGACGACTCATGATGTCTTAACTTTCAATTCACGATTTCTTGCAGTGTC
>JAPTHA010000001.1:27267910-27283559 GCA_029814585.1 Gymnapogon annona
CACACACACACACACACACACACACACACACACACACACACACACACACACACACACACACACACACACACATCCAACTACTGGAGATGTCAGGTGGTCTCACCTATTCTACTTATAAACTACCAGAGATGACAAAGGTGAGCTTTCACTTGTTTTAATAAGAAATTACCCTTGACAACCATGTGGTCTAACTTTTTCCAATTCTAAACTACCAAGGTTCAAGGTCCATTTTATTGTCATCCTCCATGTCAATAAGAACATGAAGAATACAATTTGTTTCTTAGGATACCAAAAAATAATGAATAATAAATAAATAAATAAGCTACGAGATGAAGAGGGAAGGGAAGAAGAAGAAGGGATGACCTACTGTGGTCTCACCTGTTCTAAATGAGCTGAAGTCTTGTCAGCTTTACCGTCAGTCATCTGTTTGTCAGGCAGGAGGAAGAACTCAGCAGCAGTAGGTAAACCTGGGAGGACAGTGACCAGGAGCTGATCTTCCCTCACACCTGTAGCCTAGGTTAAATGAAAACAGAGTAGGACACCACATCAAACAAGAGTACATGTTTATACTTAAGATTTAAGAGCTTTCTTTGTCCCTTTGAGTGGGGGTTAATTGTTTCTGTAGCAGAGGCAACAAGAGCAACAATTTCATCAATAATGAACAAAGTGAGACAGTGACAACCACATAAAACACTTAAACATAAAATAATAAAGTCCCAACCACTGTTAAGGCTGCCAATGATGCACAGAGTAGAACATAGAGAAGGATGAGGCTATGAAGGGCAGTGAGTATCTACTGGATTTAACTGAAGGTTGTTTGAGACGCTGTTGGACATGATGAGCTCTTTTATTCTACAGTTCTGAGAGTTTTAAGCCAAGTCCCTGTCATGTGTGGAAAATAAGGGAGAGGCTCCAATGCAGGGGATTGAAGGGTAACATAGAACATTTAATAACTTAAACACACACAACTAAACCACACAGAGAATCACAGATCACAGAACCTAAAACGCTAACACACCACTTAACACAGAGAGAAACACAACCTAGCCCTTGAAACAAACACCATGAACACAAGAGAACCTAAACAAACAAACCTCAATACAACACAAACCAGAGTCCAGATCAGAGCCCATGAGAATAAAACAGTGTCTGGGTTACTGCAGCATGGAATGATGAGGTGAAGACATTTATGAGGCCACACTGCTGGCTGGGCAACCAGCTCTTAAATAGCTATAAAATCACCAGCTCAGACACAGCCCAGCAGCATGGCCCAGGGTGTAGGGGATGAACAATCAGTTCCATGCACCTTTGGGTGTGGCCCAGACACAGCATGGGCTGGCCATGATGGTCCCAATTATTTTAATTCTGAGTTCAAATTTTCTGGTTAATTTATTGTAGAAATGAAGCCATCAGTTTGGACATGAAAATCAACACTAATTCCAAAAATAGTGCCAGTCTCCCTCTATCCATCAATCAATTAATCAGGCTATACTTATATAGCACTTTTCTTACAATGAAAACCAGCACAAATTGATTTACATATAAAACGTCATTATCCCCCTCAGACACACACACATACACTGGGGGTAAATAGTTTGTCTTTTCAGCACCATCTTGCCATGTGTTGGATGATGATTTCTAGTGTTGGTTAACCTTTTGACTGAACATGTCCTGGTCTGTGATGAGCGGTGCCACCTTGTCTCATCGTTGGCCCCAGTCATCGTTGTGTTGATGCTGCTCTGAAGTCAATGTTTGCAGCTATCATGTCACATTTTCGTCTTTTTCACATTTTGCCATGATCTGCCTTCCAGGGACGGGTTGTCAATAACAAATACAAAGACAGATGAGTTCACTGCTCTGCTACAAAGACAGCTGTATTTTTGGCATCAGTTTGGATTCAACGGGATCAAAAAAGTGTCAAAATATGATGCAAGGCTGCAACGGTTTTACAGGAATGTTAATGTGGGCCTGATCCGGCCGCGTGGCTGATGTTTGACAGGGCATCATGAACATCCACTGTAGACAGTGCGTGTGTGTGTGTGCGTGTGTGTATCCCAATCTGAACCCATGGATGGAAATGACCTGGAGGATTTTAATTCAAGGCCAGCCGAGAGACATAGCCCCTCCAGTGTGTCCCTGGACCTCCTCCAGGAGGGACGTGTTCTGATTACATCGGAAACAGATGCCTAAGCCACCTCAGCTAACTCTTCTTGATGCAGAGGAGTAGTGGCTCTACTCCAAGCTCCACCCAAACTCCTCACACTATTTTTAAGGGTGCACCTGGCCACCCTGTGAAAACAACACATTTCAACTGCTTGTATTCGGGATCATGTTCTTTTGGTCATGAGCTTTGGGTCATGACCAAAGTATGTACCATAGGTGATGGTAGGTATGCAGATCAACTGGTAAATGAAGAGCCTCGCCTTTCGGCTTAGCTCCCTCTTAACCATGACGGGCAAATGCAGCGACTGCATCACTGCCGATGTCACATCAATCGGCCTGTCGGTCTCGCTCTCCGTCTTACCCCAAACTCGTGAACAAGACCCCAAGAAACTTGAACTCCTCAACTTGGGGCAAGGACTCCTCACGGATTCAGAGAGGGCAAGCTATCTTTCTCGGGTTGTGAACCATAGCCTCGGATTTGGAGGTGCTGATCCTAATTTCCAGCAGCCTCACATTCAGCTGTGAACGACCCCAGCACATGCTGATGGTCCAGGTTCAACAGAACCAACAGGAACACGTCATCCACAAAGAGTAGAGACGAGATCCTGAGGCCCCCAAACCAGACTCCCTCCGGGCCCTGGCTGCACTTAGAAATTCTGTCCATGTAGGTCATGAACAGAACCGGTGATAAAGGACAGCCCTGCCAGAAGTAAACACACAGTGGGAATGGGTCTAACTTACTTCTGGTAATAGGAACACTGGTCCAGTGTTCCTCGACTGGGACAAAACCCGCATTGTTCCTCCTGGATCTGAGGTTCAATCAACAGCTGGATCTTCCTCTCCCTTACCCTGTAATAGACTTTTGTGGGGAGGCTGTGGAGAGTGATCCCTGTGTAATTGGAGCACATGCTCCTATCCCTCCTCTTAAAAAGAGGGACCACCACCCTGGCAATGTTGCCTCTAAGCTGTGCACGTGTGCAATTTCGCACTGACAGCACATTCTCTGCACAAAAAGAAAATCTGTGTTGCGCACAAAATAAAATTCCATCCTGAACTGAAAAGAATAAACACACAGCAATTTATTCTGTAACATTTTGCAGTGTGACTTACAGAGTTACAGGTGACTGGTCACCAATGATATGTGATTCAGTTACATACGTATCCACAAAAATCAACGTCATTGCGTCTGTCAACACTGCGATCAAACCAGCCGTGATTCTCCTCTTCCCTGTCAAACCAGCAGCTATTGAAGTACGAAACAGAATCACAATAAGGTGATTAAAACTGTTTTAAGGCTACTGCATATTTTACATGGGATCAGATAATAGCTCAGTTGGTAAGGCACCAGGCTGGTGCATAAGGGATCTGGGTTCGATTCCTGGGGTGAGTATCCAGTGGGTTGTGTCAGGAAGGGCATCCAACATAAAAACTCCTGCCAAATCAAATATGTGAACTGAATTCGCTGTGGCGACCCCGGAAGGGAAAAAGCCGAAATAAATAATCATCATCAGATTTTGGCGCCTGATCGAACCGATCCGGTTAACTGAACGTTTATGGTAAAGTTTATGGAACAGTACAGCTAACATAAACACAATATAAAGATACTTCCTGTTTTGACTTCAAAATAAAAGTACTACCAAAAATAATTATGTGTTGTCTCTTAATTTTTCCAATAAATACCTTGGGAATATTGCAATAGTACTAAGAGTACTTAATATATAGTGTCAGCATATACACTGTGAACTACTTTAAATAAGTTTTTTTTTGTTTTTGTTTTGTTTTTTTTTTAGCAATTTTGCTCCAAAATACCCTTGAGGCTACAGCAATGAATTTTGTATTTTGCACAATTTCAGATAGAAAAAAAAGACAAAGTGGAATAAAATGATTTTTTTCAATAAATATCTCATGGAAATTGTTTACTTGGTATTAATACTTCATGTACAACTAATACAGAAAATTTTAAAATTAGAGGGAACATTGCACCCCGGTCTGCCAGTCCAAAGGCACTTTCCTTAAAGCACGCGATGTTACAGAGACGTGTCAGCCACAACAGTCCCTGCACATCCAGAGACTTAAGGTATTCATGGCAGATCTCATTCACACCTGGTGCCTTGCCACCAAGGAGCTTCCAAAAACACAGCTTCTGCTTCCTCGGTGGAAGACATGACAACGGGATTGAGGAGATCCTCGAAGTATTCCTTCCACCACACAATGAATTTTGCCGCCATCACAGGCACACCTGGCCTACCCATTGGCTGCCTCGGAAGTCCGATAGGACAATAATGTCTTATAGGACTCCTTCTTCAGCCTGACAGCAACCCTTACTTCTGTTGTCCACCACCAGGTTTGGGGATTGCAGCCACGACAGGCATTAGAGACCCTGCAGCCACAGCTATAAGCAGCATCTTCAACAATGGAGGTGGAAAACATGATCCATTGAGACTCTATGTCTCCAGCCTCCCCCAGAATCTGTGAGAAACTCTCCCGGATGTGGGGGTTGAAGACTGCATGGACAGGGGGTTCAACCAGACGTTCCCTACAGACCCTCACAACATGTTTGTGTTGGCTGGGTCTCTTCAGCTTCTTCCCCACCCAGCACATCTAACTCACCACCAGGTAGTGACTGGTGGACAGCTCAGCCCCTCTCTTCACCTGAGTGTTCAAGACATGCGGCCGGAGATCAGTTGACAAGATTACAAATTCTACAATACTATCATCGACCATCAGTCTAGGTTGTCCTAGTGACATGTGCATTTATAGACACCCCTGTGCTCGAACATGGTGTTCATTATGGACTGGGACTAGCGCAGAAGTCCAATAACGAAACATCGCTCGGGTTCAGATCTGGGAGGCCATTCCTCCCAATCACCCCCCTGCCAGGGCACTCCAAGAAGGTAAGAACAGAGACCTGTCCCCTACCTGAAGGGCACGCAACCCTCTCATTCACTGAGAGGGTTGCGTGCACAGCAACTCCAGAATAGTGGAGAATCCAACCCCTCTCAAGGAGCTGGGTTCCAGATCCCAAGCTGTGTGTGGAGGTGATCCTGACTATATCTACAAGGTACCTCTCAACCTCCCGTACAAGCTCAGCCCCCACAACACCCACCCTCCCAGCCAGGTGATGTTCCATGTCCCAAAAGCCAGATTCCCTATCCAACAAACGGCTCGGTGAGGCTCCCGTCATCGACTACTACCTAATCCACATTGCACCAGGCCCCAATGGGAGCCTCTGTGGGTGGTGGGCCCAGAGCAGGAGGAGGAAGAGGGGCTTGCATCATCCTTTCAGGCAGTGACGTGCAGTCATTGGAGGCAGGTGAGGCCCAGCCTCCATCATGAAAAGAAAAAAGAAATAAATGGCTATATTTAAAAAAAAAAAAATAAAGAGAATCAAAAAAGAAATAGATGGCTATATTTAACCAGTGATATGTACTGTATATTTATTTTTAATTCAACTTGGCCTATTTTAAAGATATTTAATCAAAATTGCTGAATTTTCGCGTTTACGAATCAGATACTGTGGAGACGTGTAGTGAGGCAACAGCCGGCTCAGCCTCTCCTTGGGTTCTGCAATCACTCTGCTGACTACTGGCGCTGTGCACTGAGACCATATCGCTGTCTCTCTGTAACATCCCTATTAAAATTTTCAAACACATCTGCTATATGAATTAAATTTCCATAGTTTAGCTGATTGTTTTTTTAAATGACTGTGTGTGTGTTACGTGCTTTCCGTGCTGAGCAGCGAGACTTAAATGGCTGTTACAGGCACCATGTGAGGCACGCAGTTCTCCTGCCTCATGGTAGGGGGCGCTGGTGACCCCAGCACTTCAGTCACTGACAGTTAAGCTACAGTTAGCGAGTTAAGTGAACACATCCTGTTGAGTTTTCCCTCCGGAGGTTGTACGGTGTTTTATTTTGAAATCTACTGGATATTCTCTGCTGCATCTCAGTGGCTCCGACTTGACGCGTGTCCAGATTCTGCTTCAGTCGTATATATTTCCGTATAATTTTATTTTCTTTTTATCCGCCACAACTTAAAGGCCGCTCCGTGAAAATATTGTCACACATTCGGTGGCTTAAAAAAGGCTTGGTCCACTGAACATTGTAATGTTTTTTAATGAAATGTGCTGTTTTTTGAGCTGCAATTCGGGTGTGTGATCAAAGCTGATGTGAGATTTTAAAGGTAACCCGTTAACTGTCAATCAAATATTGAATAAGTACTCTGTAGATTCATGTTTGTAAACTGATAGTGATGAAGTCTGTGCCTCACCAGACAACAACCCCACCGCACGTCACTGCTTTCAGGCTAAGCCCGGCCAGGCATGCAGGCAAAGACTCGACCACCAGGCACTCGCTCAGGAGCCTCCAGCCTGGGCCTGGCTCCAGGGTGGGTCCCTGGCTCCGCCTTGCTGGGCGACATCCCGTTCCTCTTGATTGATGTTGGTCTTGATTTTTAATATCATTGTTAATATTTTCAGTGTAATTTTTTCATTTTACGTGATGGATTGGACTCGTGGATGTATGTTGATCCCTCCAGTTGAGAAACATATCGTTTGATCTTCCCTTGGGTTCAACATCATCATCATGGTAACTGTTACACTTATCCAGTGCGATCACCATGATAACCATCACTCACGTTCAGTGTCATTACCGTGCTTACCATCTCTGAAGTTCAGGCATCATCACTGTGGTAACCCATCACTCATTCCGTGTGATCACTGTGGTAACCACCACTCATATTCAGTGTTATCACTGTGACTGACTCGTGTACAGTGTCATCACCATAGTTGCCATCACTCATCTTCAGTGCAATCACTGCAGTTAGCATTCAATGCCATCACCATGATAGCCGTCTGGCCCTTAACCCCTGTGTGTCTGAGTAGTCATACAGATCTCTTCCACACTCCTCCCACTCAGTCTCTGTTTGTATCATCATGTCTCAGGCACCGCCCCTCAGACAGCGTTTAAATAGTTAACAGAACCATTACTGCAGAAACAACCCGAGCGCTTCACCTGGATCAGGGAGGTCTTGATGACTCGGCTCACGTCCAGCCTCCATTCCGGAACGTCGGGGTTGTGTTCATCCAGGTTTGATGAAAAGGCGAGAAGATGAGATCTGAAATATTCTACAGGGAGAAAACAACATCTGCATGAGATGTTTTGCATTTTTTTATAAGATGAAGAGTTCAGCATTTCCTTTGAAACTGTGTATTAAATTCCAGCAAATGACATTTGCAAGTCATTTCAACTTTGGTTGCAGCTATGTCAAACACACGTCATTAACCAACATAGTGGACATCACAGTCCGCGGTCTGTGTGTTTGGACGAGGATCATGTCAGAGGTCAAAGATCCTCTCATCAGTTCTTTTCACTTAAAAGCTGACTGAGTGAAAAATGAAGGGACTGCATTTGAGATTTAGAATGTTTCCAGGATAGGAATAATTTTTTTAATATCTGTAAATGTTGGGATACAATATACTGGCGGTGTGTTTTCACAGCCCCTCAGTGGATCTCAGTCGACCCCAGTGGATCTCAGTGTCAGTGTTTCTCACCGTGGACGACAATGGTTTTCCGGTCCTGCATGATGTTGCTCCCTGCAGACACCTGCACTGTCACTGTATTGACGCCTTCCTGGGAGAACGTACAAGACACACTTCCCTCTAGGGTGATCAGTGGCTGTCGGGGGAAGACGAAGAAAGATTAAAAGCTGTGGACATGGGGAGGGGGTCCCGAGAGAGAGCCTTAATGGTTGTGGCCTCACACTGCTGTTATTTACAGTAGAGAGGACTGGGACACTGAGCAGTTGCAGTGCGCTCCTCCTGTCATTACTCATGTCTTCATTTGTTCTTCAAATAGCCATAAGATGCTAATGCTGCCATGGTGCATTACACACAGACAGAAGTGTCTCTCCTAGTGGAAGGTCCCTGGTGGAGCTGCACAAACATATTTAAACCAGTACAATTATGAAGACAGATAGATTCTATATCCAGCACAGGGCTCCTGGTGCACAGAAGATCTGTTCAAACAGACAATTTCTGTTTTAGACTTTCAGAAATACTTTACAGTCTGTTCGGGAAAAAAGACTATGATAAAGAGATGGTTTTTATCAGATAAAACCAGAAATACATACTTAATTATACTGCTATTGATACTGTTACTGATACTGATGCGGTTACTGCTGATATTGCTACTATTCCTGATACTGTTATTGATAATGACACTGTTACATATATTGATACTGTTATGCTCTATTATGTTATGCTCTATACCTAACAATACTGATACTGTTACCAATACTGATGTTACTGATACCAGTACCAGTGGTGGACCCTCAAGGCCAGCAAGGCCTTCTCTGCTAGCCTAAACATAATCAGGAATATATTTTTTGAATATATATTTTCCTACACCATTATGTATTAAATAATTCCCCATGGTCTATACTCTTCATTTCATAGATTTCCTAAGTTGGTTACTCAGCTTCCAGCCCCAGGTGGAGATTTGGAGGGCGGGGTTTACGTCAGAGTTTTTATCCAATCATTATTCATTATGATGTGTTGCCAGGATCGACAATCTGCCTCTTGGCCTTCAGAAACAACAGTGGTGGCGCATGGTTGCTTTAAAGTGAATGAGAGCCTGTGGTGGACCTACGGCATTTACTCGGGAGTGTCAAGTTTGGCCTCACTGGCGCCATCTAGCGTATTATAGTATCAGAGCATGCATGTCTTTTGAATGCATACGTGATAGAGAGAGGCAGAGCTGTGCAGAGCTGTGCAAAGCTGCGCAGAACAGACCTGAGCAAGCACATTAATGTCATAAACAGGAAATTTTCCTGTTTATGACATTCATTAACGTGCTTGCTCAGGTTGCTAAAGAAATGGATCATTTGTGTACCGTGACAAGGTGTTTTAGTTTTTTCAACCCACAATGGTTGAAGGAGGCAAAGATATCATTTGGTCGAAGATTTAGTTACAATGCCATTCTCAAGAAAAACTTTGCAAGAAAACCTAGACACTGTAAAGAGAAGACGCCGACCACGACACTCAGCAGGAAAATTGACTTATTTACACTTTCAAGTTGATACTACGAACGAACAGTACACCTGGGTGGCGGGCTCCGAAAAGTAAGTTAATATTATTATTGAAATATATTACGAACGAATGTGCTATGCGGTGCCGACCGACGCTGGACCGGACTTCGGCGTGATGCCAGCCGACATCGGACCGCGAGACCGGACCACAGTGCGGTGCCGACCGACATCGGACTGCAGACCGTACCATGGCGCGGTGCCGGCCGACACCAGGGCGCGGCGCAGATGGATGTCAGTTCCTTTTGTTTCTCTGTTATTAGTGTACTCAGTAGACTAATATAACTGTGTTGTCAGTGACTTTATGTTCAGGTGATAGAGTTGTATGTGTTTGTATGTAGTCTAAATACATCATGTGTAGAGCCATGGATCAGAATTATGCTTTTAAGAGGTGGATTAAGTTGGGAGGACATCACTGCTGGCCAGGTCTGAAATGCACGGCCCACCACTGACCAATACTATGACTGATACTCTTACTGATACGGTTATTGTTCCTGATACAGATACTGACACTGATACTATTACTGACAATGATACTATTAGTGTTACCAATACTGTTACTTCTACTTTCTACTGATACAGATATAGTTACTGTTCCTGATACTGTTATTGATAATGATATTGTTACTGGCATTGTTACTTTTACTTAGACAGGTGCTATTACTGTTACTGTGCCTGAAACTGCTAATGATACTGTTAGTGATAATTTTACTGTTACTCATCATGCTACTGATACTGATACTGTTACTGTTACAGATACTGTAACTGCTACTGTTACTGCTGTGAACCAACTGTTTGTCCCTGGGCTGAACTGACCCTATAAGTACATGGCATTGATTTGGTGTTAGAATAAATGTGTATACTTTTACTACTATGTGTAATTAACTCTATCTGAAACATCAGCATTCCATGTAATTCTTGTCAAAGCTGAATAAAAAGGCTGGCCTGGGAGCATAAAAATAGTTGAACAAAGTACTGATTGTATATTTTATGGCAGAGGAGTCAGCAGTCTACTTAATTACCCCCGGGCAGTTCTGTAGCAGAGGAGCAGGTACAGTACCTCGGTGTTATTTCCAATCCACCAGATGTAGGTGACCGTTCCCACTTGGCTGGGCCACAGTACAGCCGTCAGGTTCACTTCCTTATTCCTGAGCGCCACAAAGGGAGCTGAGAGATGGATATACTCCAGCTGACCTACTCAGACACACAAATACATCACAGAATGAAGCCGTGCACTGCCACGCCATGTGCAAAAACTGAGAAAAAACAACCATTTCATAGTATCAAACACAACTAAAGGAGGTTATAGAGTGGGTTTAGAGGTAGTTGGTTGAGAATTCTCTGCTACTCTGGGGCTGCTGGTTGCCATCTGTGGCTTATTTTTCATCCGTGATACTCCGGAGAATGCTGTGACTCTATTTGTATGCCCGGCACATACGATTGACAGATTGGAGAGAGCACTGGAGGTCCCTGATCAATAAGTCAGCTCAGCTACATCTGTCACCCCCAGAATACACTGGGGGGGTCAATGGTGGTGTCCACAGTCTGAAAGGCCATGAAGCATACACCACCCCCAGCGGCCCAGTAATATTACAGAAAATGCAAGTATACACATAAATATGGATGTTTATAAACTATATCGACAAAGGTAATGGGACACATCATATCTACAGCTGTGAGATGTGCACGTCAGGCTGATAAGAGATGAAGATCAACATTTATTTTTAGAAGAACATTGTATGTATATGTATGTGTGTGTATAAGAGTAAATAAAGCAAAACATTATAGGTAATATGATCAAATAGGGTAAAATTATGGAATTTAAGTAATAAAAAACTAAGCATTCAAGAAAATGAAGAAAGTAATGAAAAATTTAATCAGTGAAATTAACCAAATTCATTTAAAAATTTGACACTTAGTTAGACATAGATTTTGCTTTTCATTTTTTTCTGGTCTAACATAATTTTCTTAAAACAAAATCATTGTTGAGAGTCAGAACAGCAACACACAACAATAATAACAAATTATAATTGTCATTATTGTTGTGTATCCACACACGTTAGAAAACAAACACCTGTATTAAACTTGTCCACACACTTTTGTCCATATGCCCATGAATTTCCCAGTTTGGGAATAATAAAGTGCTTCTATTCTATTCTATTCTATTCTATTCTATTCTATTCTATTGTATTGTATTGTATTGTATTGTATTGTATTCTATTCTATTCTATTCTATTCTATTCTATTCTATTCTTCGAATTTCCCAGAGTGGGACAAATAAAGGTATATCTCATCCAATCAATTCTATGTGTCCATAGGCTGTGAAGCATAAACCCACCCTGGCGATACAGTATATGGACTGATTCTGTATGGATTGTAAATGTGGGTCTATGTGGGGAGTCTCAGAGATTAAGTACTGTCTGTACTGGTAGTGTAATTTTATTGGACTCAAACCCACCAAATGTTACAAAGAGCAGAACACATCAGTAGTTGTAAATGCACCAGCTCTTTTCTGAATACATGCAGGTCACACATCTGATGGGTTTGGACTTTCTCACATGTGACGTGGAGGTACAGCGTGGTAGTTTCTGAGCCCAGGCTGTTCCCTCCCACGGCGGTGACCCGGTAGATGCCAACTGCCTTATAGATGTGTTTGATGCCGTCCTCGATGGAGCTGACGTTGGAGTAGGAGAGGGCGTGGCCATCCCCAAAGTCCAGGGTGATGCTGGTCCTGGTGGCATCTCCCTAAACAGAAAACAAAAAATATACACTGTAAGAAACACACAATAATAAACACATAATGACACTGAAACGTCACGAGTATGACTCTTTAACAGCCGGAGATTCAGCGCCTGCACTCAGACTGAACAGAAAAAAACATTTCCTACAGGAGACAGATGGATTATGATCACTGGAGCTGAAAAGCATAGAGAGGCACTGTACCAAATACCAGCTTCTCAGGAATATTTTACTCTCAACCTTACTTACACAGAACTTACACAGTCCTGTGGGGCTTGTTTCTTGTGTTAGTTAATGAAAAGTGATTGTATTTCTTTTGTATTGGTTATCACAACAACTATCAGCTGCGTAGTTACAGCTGGATACAGGATTGTGTAAAAAGGATAAAAAGGACAAATGATTAGATTCATCTGCATGACTTCATTTGACTGAGAACAACTTGGTACAATTCTACCATTTGACCAGAATTGAAATGTTTATGTCTCAGTTTTTGACCTCTGATCTCATGCAGTGAATAGGTTTTCATTTCTTAAACGACATGTCAGAAAAAAAGATGCAGCTGATGCATAAAATACTAACAAATCACTAAAAACAATAATAAACCACAAATAAACATCCCATAAAAAACTAATAAAGCTCTAATAAACCACTAATAAACACCAATGATCCTCAAATAAAATACTACTAAACCTCTAAAAACTACAAATAATACAAAACAAAAATTAATCAATAGTAATATGTCACTAATAAACCCCTAATAAACCATAAATAACATCTAATACCCAACTAATGTTGTGACTTTACTCCAATAAAACATGGATATATCACTAATGAACACTAACCACTGAATTTAAGTGGGAAAGGGCTTCTACGAGAGAGAGAGAGAGAACATGAACATTGGACTGTGTTTAATGGATAAAAGTCATGCACAATTTCCTTCAGGATTAAATAAAGTATTAATCTATCTGTCTATGTGGTCTGATGATTCCAGATCGACAGTGAATGGAGTGATTACCCATCATGCCCAGTGCCGTCCATATATGTAGTATGATCAGGGGTTGTTTCAGTAATATTCAGTGTCCATTACAGTTCATCTGGACCTGAATAAACTGCATCCAGTCTGAGCATCAGCTGATGACGCAGACAAACCAGGACCAGGATCAGGATCAGGACCAGGTTCATGGCTCATCCGGATCAGACTATGAAATTAGGTCTCCCTATGGTTCACTGGACCTTCTTTTTTTATCCAGGATGCGACTGCAGGTGTGCTGCTGAATGCATGTATGTGTGGTAGGTGAGACTTGAAAAGAGAGAAATGCCAGGCGTCATACCTCCTCCAGAAACACCAGGAAGGTGACGTTGAGGCCGAGTGTGGCAGTGAGGGTGCCCTCGCTGGTGACCAGGTGGAGGCCTTTAGGGGCTTGACTGGGACATTGCTGCATCTGGGCCGTGTACTCAGTACTGACTCCAGCCATGCAGTTATTAGACACCACTTTACGGTAGCTGTGTCATCAAAACAGACAAAACACAACATGCACAAGACTGAAGTGAACAGGCACAAAAACCACTGGTCTGGACATCATTCACGAAAGCACAACGTTGATGCCACACAAACATACCAAACAAACATATAGTACCCTCTCTATGTTGTGCTGCATTAGCCGTGGCATGGTGCGTGTGTGTGTGCATGTGTATACAACGCAGACAGAAACATGTACGTTAAGGTTGGATTCTGATTCTCAGATACATGTCCAACAGAGTCAAACTACAGTTGGTACACTTAGCATTGACCAAAGCACCTTCAAAAATGGGACCAAGAGTCCTGTTGTCCAACAGTATATTTAAAGACATTAACTGATGTTTGTTTGACTTTTCCAGATCACTCAAGGTCAAAGGTCATGGCACCAAATGAAAGTCCATATGTGACTTCCTATCTCTTGCCAATAGTCATTATATCAATATATTCAACCGTGTTGAAATTGAGGCACTTTGAATTGTGTCCCATTATAAACAAATGGGAAATTGTAAAATAAAATAAAAAAAACTCATTAGAAAAAAGAAAAATTTATATTTCAAAATTCTTTGAACAAATTTGGTAGACCTTTACCCAAAAAAAAGCCTCTGTGATGACTCTCAGTTGGTTCTGGCAGATGGTTTTGGAGAAGTCTGAAAAATGGTTTAGAAAGGCCATGGACTGATCCCGTTGGTCCACGGAATGTTCAGGGCACTAGACTAAAAACCTACGTCATTTACTGATGTCTCTGGATTTGTGTAGATGCAGGGAAAGGAGAAGTCTAGGATTTCCTGCAGTGACTGAAGTACACGCTGAGTGGACTTTGATTTTGGTAAGTCCGATTATGCATTTTTGTGGGTAATCTTTTAAAGCTTTGCATTGGTCTCACACTCACCACCTCACCAACCACATCGAGGCCCAGCATCAGCATCAGAATGTTCACATTCCATCGTTGATCCTGAATGAATTCTGGGCTGTGGAGTTGGCGCTGAGTCTAAAAGATTCAAAAGTGTGTTCTTATTCTGATGTTTACCCAGTGCTGTTGAGGAACGTCATCCCCGTGGTGCAGCTCCTGGACATGGATGATGGATGGAACCAGAAGGCGGGACTACATCTACCATTGGTCCGCCTCTCAAAACCATAGTCACTGGAATGATCCAACCAGAAGAAAAACCAGGACACAACAGGTCAGAACCTTTGACACCAACAGTTCAGATCGGTTCACATTCAACCACATGGATGTTAGACAGACACTATAGAGGATGGGATGGGTGTTCCTGTGGAATCAAGTCACCGTAGACGGATTAGATTGAGACTGCAGGACAAAGTTTCATCTTTTCAGGGGGGTGGGTTATGGTGGATCATAGTGGATCATAGTGAGTCTTGGTGGGTCATGGCAGGTCTTGGTGGGATAATGTGGATCATATTAATGTATAGGTGAATATTACAATATTCACCGTAATACGAGATGAACACCAGTTCAGTGACATCTGCTGAAAAAATACTGATGGTGCTCACAGACAAACCAATCCAAGGGTGATAGGAATATAGAGAATGACCAGGGGAAACCCTGCTTTGTGTTTTCAACAGACCTGAAATTGAACTTGTGGAAAGTGTTACAAAGCTAATCCGCCTTGTTCTTCTCTGCTGCCTTTTAAATACATCACACGCAGTTGTTTGTCCTACAAATTAAAAGGCAGAGCAGCACTGTGTCCCCAAAATGATAGGGACAAATTGGCCCAATTAATGCGACATGCACACAGATGCAAAACTGTTGTGATAGTTAATGAAAGCTATTAGGCTCAGTGATTTATGGTTGAGGGTCCTAATTCCAAGAGCTCCTCCACTCAAGAGACCAAAAAACACACAAATATGCTAATATTAATTGTGCTGATAATTCAAATGGAGCAGGTTTAGTGTATGTGGGTCGGCATTGTCTGGGACGACAGCTGGAACATACACAAGTAACAGCAGCAGCCATAAGCATGGCTCCGAAAACACCGTTTGACTTTAAAAACCTGCAATGACAATGAGGTGGATGAATCAGAACTGCTTCCACATATGTGTGTATGTATGTGTATACATACACACACACACACACACACACACACACACACACACACACACACACACACACACACACACACACACAC
>JAPTHA010000001.1:27310585-27324981 GCA_029814585.1 Gymnapogon annona
TCCATGGATCAGAATGATGGTTTTAAGAGGTGGATTAAGTCGGGAGGACATTAGTGCTGGCCCAGGTCTGAAATGCACAGCCCGCCACTGATATCATATACACCTGTACCACCACATCAGACTGAAGTCAGTTCTCTAAAATCCTTGAGGGTGGGGGTGTGCAAGGAGGAGCGAGGGGGCTGAGAGCCAAGGGGGAGGGCCAAGGGTTGACAAGAGGAAGGGATGGTCATATTTAACACGAAAGAGTCAAACACCAACAGTCTTTATAATGGACATGTGCAACTACACTATAAGTGCAATGATTTAGTTTTTGAGTTTCCAGGCCAACACATGTACAACCTCATGGGTAGTCCTCTGAATGTCTGTTCATGCACATCCAGTAAATAGACTTTAATGACTGACAGATGCACATCTGCATGTTACACAGCCTTTGAATTAGATCAAATGTGTTAGAAGAACACCACAGACTGTCATGATTGGAAATATGAGAGAAGCTCAGATGCATGGGATTGAAGGGGAACATAGAACATTTATTAACTAAAACAGACAAACAACCAAACCACACCAAGAATCACAGCACATCTAATACAAAACGCACCACTTAACACACAGAACTACAACCAACATCAATACCTAAACATCATGATTACAACAGGGCCGACATTCTACATCAAACAAACCTCTACATGAACCGACAAGTCAGAGTTCTCAAATGTGTGGGCAAGGGGGAACCAGAGTCCAGATCAGAGTCCTTGTGGATGGGAAATATCCAGGTTATTGCAGCATGGCGTTGATGTGGTGAAGACATCTATGAGGCCACACTGCTGGCTGGGCAATCAGTTATTAAATAGCTGAGTAATCAGCCACAGCCGAGCAGTGTGGCCCAGGTTTTGGACAATCAGTTCCAGTCCTTTGATGGAGAGGGTGTGGCCCAGCCAGAACATGGGCCGGCCATGACACACAGACAGATGATGGGTGTTGGCTGTAACCTTATTCTTTCCACTACACAAAGGACTCAATGACAACGACTATGAAGACAACAACAATGACAGCAAAGATGCCGACAGAGACAAAATTGAAGACAATGATGATGAAGATGACAACCTGGATGACTATGACAAAGAGATTGATGGTGACAACAGCCATGAAGGAAGCCGCTTCTTCCGAATGTAAGAACATGGAGTTGTGAATCGGAGACCAGTCCACATGTGTTGATTGAATGCAGCATTCCGACTGGCTGACTAGAGCGGTGCATCCTCTCAGGCTTTTTGATGTCCCATGATACCAGAGCACAAAGGGCTGCGTTGACTATTTCCCCAATAAGCTATGTTTGCACTGTTCAGAGTCTCCTGGGAAATTCCACAGACATGGTAGATAACAAAAGGAAGTGTTCTGTCAGCCTCCCTCCGCCTCCTCCCTCTCCATCTCCACTCAGACCTTATCTCCAACACCTTGAAGTGGAGGCTGTGGTTTGTTGGAGGCGGCGAGTGGATCGAGGGGAACCTCTGATAGGACAAGTCCATATCCTCCACATCACACTGTTGGAACTGCTGTGCACTCAAATCCTATATGTATGGAAACATGCCTTAAGGCACCACAGCGGAATGGGAAAAATAACACGATTTTAATCCTTCCATGTGGAGAAGTTGTTGAGAAATCAGAGATATAGATTCCTAAAATTAATAAACTTCTTATTGATGATGTTCAAATACATTTGTTCTCACCAGTTATGGTCATTCTGTTCTCTGTGAAGGGATCATAGACTGTAAGGTTGGCTTTCAACTCAGCAGGATTCGTCTAAAAGCCCCAAGAACTCAATGAAACAGCGTGAATTCCTGTGGTTCTGACACAAAAAGTGCCTTAACAAATACTTCTTACAGACATGACGTCTCTTTCCAGTCGAAAGGCTATTCTGCCTATGAGTGAATGATGCATACTGAAACTCTGCAGGATCCACAGTCAAAGCCCTGATGGAGCTGAACACTCGCATCACTGCTCAAGATAATCAAGATCAGACAGAATGGGGGGAAGATCTAATTGTGAAGCCATTTCATACAATTAAATTTACATGTGTAAAGCACGAGGAAGGCAGATAGAACCATTCAGTAACTGACCAGTGTATGACGTGAGAATGGAAACCAATACAACACAGGTGTCAAACATATGGCCTATGGAACAAAACCAACCCACCTAAAGGTCCAAACGTTGTACTGAGGGAGTTGCAGTAAAAGTGCTGTTTTCCTGTGTTTTTTTTTTTGTTCAGTCATGCTGTCAACGTTCCTCCAGCCACCTGATAAACACACCACACCGTTTGTTAGGTTTATTCTCATTTCCAGACTTGGATGCATTGCAAATGACAAGACATATGTGTTCTGCTCTTTATGAGAAGCACATCTCTGGCTAAAGGAGGAGTCACATTCACACACACACACACACACACACACACACACACACACACACACACACACACACACACACACACACAGAGTTCCATGCTAATGATTGATAATGTTTTATTAATGCTAAATATTTTCTGCCAAGGATCTAAACAAATTGTGGCAATTTAGTCCTTCCAACGTGCATATCAATCATTCCCACTGAGGAACCGTCATGCATCAATGCCATGTTTTTCTTCCAGAAGAGCTTCAGAGGTCCTCCGGCAGCAGCTGCACATTTTTGGCAGAAGAAAGTCGGAAGTTTGTATTAGTAATTTGTTTATTTTTACAGGAATGGTCATAAAACTCAACATACAGAACATACACTAAAGCCGAATATCTGCGCATTGTGTTAACCCTTCAACCCCTGACATTCTTACTAAATAAGGCAGTCACAACATCCATCAACATGAGATTTAGGGTATTGAACATCAACTGTGAATGGAATACACTTAACAGGGATTTTAATTTGGCCCCGTAGGTTTGCTTTTAGGCTCTTTTTTCTAAATCAGTCAAGCTGCTTTTTGACACTAGATTATCAATACAATATACTAAAAGAAATTCACAATAATACTGGAAACAACAAAGCACTAGGAAAACAATGGAAAAAAGACCAAACATCTATTTTTATAGTGAGTCACTCATTCCTCAGTGTTTTACCTCTGAGCTTTCCCAGATGTCTATGGGAAGAACAAGGTCTATTCTATCAGCACAAATGAAAATGTAACTATTAAACAAATTAATATTTAAAATAAATCACAGCTTCAGAATGATCACCATAAGAAGATTTGCAGATTAAAGGGCTAAACACTCAGCCAATAATAACCTTTAACCACACTACCTCTTCACTTACTGTGGTTTTACTTTGAGCTGTACTCTGGTCAGATGATACCATTCTCCGTAAACTGTTGAAACTCCAAACCTTCAGCAGACCACTGATGTTTTCCCTCCTTCACTTTTAATTAATGATCTTGACAAGCTGTGTGAACAGCAATATTTGCGATCATTTAACTTTAAAACAAGCATTTAGTACAGACACTGTCTATAAGAGGAATAAATGGAGGAAACAGGGGACAGATGAGACTTCACCTGGAACCATATACTGTGTATGAACTAGTTTCAATGATCAATGAAACAATCAGGATCAAACCTAGATGGTAATTTTATTTTACAATCATCATATGTTTTTCCATGTCATTCACGTCTATGACATCCTGAGTGAAAAGATGGAGGTTGATAGAAATTCTGAAGAGAGTGTTGGTTGGCGTGGGTGGTTTCAGTTTCAGTAGATCCAGCAGGTTTCATTCTATATGTGAACCATATACGTGCTGTTTCTAATGTGGCCCAAACACAGTGTGGACCCACAGACATTTCACCCCATTACCTGATCTGATTTCTACCGTTTCTAAATGTACCAGTGTTTGTGGAGGCAGTGATGAGCCCCTCACACAAACACAACCGAAAGGAAGTGGAACGGAGACAGTGGAATGGAAATAGAATGGAGGAAACACTAAAGCTGAGATTTTATTTATGGATCAGCTATAACATGAGCAAGAGACAAACTTTTACTGGAGAATCAGGGGAAGAGACAAAGAAAGTTACAACTGTTTTTACACCGTTGGAAAGTTTCCTGTGGTGGAGACTGTTTGTGATCTGATCTGTCTTTAAAAAAAACACACCATGTTCACCATGAAGACGACTGACTGGAGGTAGAACAGGACTGAACAAACAGATGGACACATTACAGATGGACATACTATAATTGGACGGACTCTAGATGGATACATGAGCAAACTACAGAAGAACAGATGGACAGACTGTAGAAGAAGAGATGGACAAATGAACAGGTCCACACAGATTGAGATAACAGAATGAACGCATCAGGGTTAAATCTGGTTTAAAAGAGTCCAAAATCTGAAATAATGCCACCAAAATGAATCTGTCTGTTGTTAAATTTTTATCTGTACGTTGTACTGAACATCATGTTCAGTACAACAATGATAAAGGATCAATTATAATATTTGTCCAATTACACTGGATTACATGAAGACGTGTCAGGTTCTTGGTATTATTTAAAGGACAATTTGTACATGTCAATGCATTGATAAAACAAATAAATCATTAATTATGTTTTTATTTGACTCTTCTGACCCAATTCAGATCAAGACATTGGTCTGAAACCGAACCTGTTCTACAGTCAGTGAAAAAGTGACAAATCCAACCAACACATTCAGCAAGGCATCAGACGGTATCTATAGAGGAGGGTGAAGGAGCCAACATTTATAAAATAATTATCACAGAAGCCTTTTATCCACAAGAGCTGTTTTTCCAAATATAAGGATTCCCCTGGATGCATTTGGAATTAATGTCGGACTTAACAAGGTACTTAAACGGCTCTTAACAGCCTCTGATAAAAAAACCAGTGAACTCTGAAAGGTAATGGCCATGTTTTATTCCTATGAAGCTGCCAGCTTTACTCATTAAAACAAAGGGAGCTTACGTTTCAGTCACACACGAATGTCCACAGTGATGTACTGTAAATGACCACAACGGCTATTGGTCAAGTGACGTGGACCTGGGTTTCAGACTTCAGTCTAACTTTATTCATGAGCAGACCATAATAAGCAAGACATAATCCAGCCTCTGTGCTGATAACGCCATGTACTTTTATATCACTGTAAACATCAGTCAACTCAAGCATGAGCTCTGTTTGGTTGTTTTGTCTATAAAGTATAATTCATGCCCATTGGCAGCTCATGCTGTTATATGTACTGTTAATACTGCATATCCATAATTTATGTCCATTTTTAATTGCATTCTACTTTCAATTTTAATTTTTACTTTTTGTTATACTATACTATTCTATTCAGTTCCCTTCTATATAGTTTTATTCTGTTCTAGCCAGGTTTTGTTATGATTTCAGTATATTAAGTCATGTTCATTCATTTCCGGTTCTTTTATTTTTCTTGTTACTTCCTGTTCTCTCCTGTGCTTTCCCATTTCGTTGCCCGTCCAATTATCCCCAATGTGTCTCAGGTGCCTGATTTCCTCCTGTATTTAAGTGGCGTGCTTCCCCTGGTCCTGTGTCAGTCCGTTGCATGTGTTGCCTGTCTTCCATCCTCGTTCTTGTCCCGCCTAGTTGTGCCAAAAACCCTGGTGTAAGTACCAAGTTAGTTTAGGTCTTGTATTGTCTATTTGAATGATAAATCTTGTGTATAGTGATCTGGGAATCCAAATTAATAGTTTAGCCTCTGTAGAGCATTTTGAGTTGTTTAGTTCTGTGTGGGGTTTGGGCATTGTTGTTACTTTAAGTTTTCCCTCTTTGGAGTGGTCTTGATTTAGTTTGATTTTCCCGTTGTGGGTGTTTTTGTTATTTAGATAAAGTTAATCCCGTGTTTTTTACTGGTGCCTTTTGTTATATGGAAAAATTGTTACGAAGCGATGAATGAACTCAGAAGCAGATTTTTCCAATTAAAAAATAAAAGGTATTTATTTTAGGTTCACACAGAACTTCACTTTATAATTACAATTCGATTTTCAAATTTTATTAATTTACCAAAAGGCTCCGGGCAAAAAACTCCGGGAATAGGTTTAACTATATTAACAAAAAAACCCACAACGGGAAACACAAAGAGTCAAAACTATAAATCAAAATCACTCTTACGAGGAACTAACATTTAAATAATCAAACAAAGAATCTAGAAACCAAAAACGCTCTAACAGAAGCTATATTCACTTTTATAAAACAAACATAAACAACAAGACTAGAGAATACATTTTTCAAGACTTTACCTTCAAAGGGCTCTGACAAGACAAACCGAGGTGCAGACACTGACACAAGGACAACGACCTGACGCCAACTGAACACAGACACGGGGTTTAAATAACGCGGACAACAGGTGACACAAATTGGAGCAACACAGATGGGAATTAGGTGCCCGGAGACAGAAGGTAAAGCTGGCGGCACACACTGGGGAAAACAAACACAGACAGGACGTTTAACAAAATAAGACAACCGGAAATACATATCATCAACTTGACAAACCCGACTCATGACAAAAATAATTGAATAGAAATCAACTGTTAAAATCAAAATCTAGTATGTTCTCCATTGAACTTTAAAATAAAGCTTTATT
This sequence comes from Gymnapogon annona, assembly GCA_029814585.1. Lineage (NCBI taxonomy): Eukaryota > Metazoa > Chordata > Actinopteri > Kurtiformes > Apogonidae > Gymnapogon > Gymnapogon annona. Next base: position 27,317,157 of record JAPTHA010000001.1, read on the forward strand.
TTGAAAATTAATTATCTGCGTCTGGATTGGTCTTGCGTGTATACGTTCTTGACAATTTTAGTTCTATTCAGCTTTATTCTGTTCTGTTTCATTCTATTGTATCTAGTGTTGGTGTTTCCATCTTGTTGAACTGTGTTCTCATTCATTCTTTTCTTTAATGAACCCTTGCAAATTCTTTTACTTTGGTTTTTGTTCTGTATTTTTACATTTGGGTTCATGTCTGACTGTTTTTATTTAGTCTTTTTTTGTTGAATTATAAAACCGTGGAACAGGACACACACACACATAATCATACACACACCCTAAGGTCTACTGTGGTTGGACTGAAGTGAAGTATCTAATGCCTGATATGCTATCATGGGGTGTTCAGGGACCCTGGGTGAATCCTCTTATCACTGGTTTTGTGTTCTACATTGATATACACATTACCCTCAGGATCCATTTACACAACTCCACTCATTCTTAACTCTATTTATTGATAATTAGTTTTAGATGCTGTTCAGAGCTACCAGCCTGTTGTCGCATACCCACTGGGGAAAATTACCCATGATCCTCTGTCTTTACTGGACAGTTCTGATGGGGAAAAAACAACGTGTTCCAGAAACTGAAGTCATCCATTAGAACTCATTAAAACTGTTTTACCATGTGATCTGTGACAGAAAGATAACGGGGTTGGAGACAATTATGATAATGTTGGGAGAGGACCACCAACATCAATGCCTTATGGTGCTGATATTAACCTTTATCTAATCTGGCTGAACTGTTACTAACGTTAACCACAACCTGACCTAACTGACACTAACATAACCTAATCTGACAGATACAAATCATAACCATAACCTCACCCAATCATTATTAACTAAACCATTGTTAACTAACCATAACCTGACCTAATCGATACTAACCCTAAACTGATCTAATCGTTGTTAGCCCTAACCGTAACTCGATTATGTCTTTTGGACATGTATACTGGGAAATGGCACCAGCAGTGTGCACATGAGAGAAGGATTCCAGCCGTACTGGTTCCACTATTTATTATATGGATTTGTGTTTACTGCCCAAATATCTCTACAGCGCTTGTGTATGATTACCGTACATTGTTAAATATTTCCTTTACTGTATTGCTCAACAGTCTTCATGTCCACCTCCACCACTGTTTGTCTCCATACCAGCTCACCTGGGCAGCACCCCCCCATGTCTGATCCCAGAAAAACCCTCGCACAGAAGGGGGAATGCAAGGAGGTGTGTTGGCAAAGACCAGTGCCTATCTGCGATCTGGAAAGAATGGCTCATATCCCTCAGTTCAGTTCCACCAGAATATCTTCTGGGCCACAGTACAATGTCTGGTCAGAAAGTTGTACCTCTGGGAACTGCAACCTCTTTCTCATATCAAACCTCTTCTCCCAGGAGTGGAGATTCTAGAATGCTTGGCTTTGTTTTTGTGGTCTGAAAAGGCTCAGTTCCTTCAATGAAGGTGATCACACTCCTAGTGCCAGTGCCAGCTGGGCTCTTATTGCCTCTCTCCCATTCTATTGTGCCAGCGAGTGAGAAGAGAACTTTATCATGGCACCAGCTATACCGTCCTTGGGTTAAAGCTGTTTTACACTGAGACAGTGCCACTCCCCTTTTGGAGGACCAGCCAGCTGGTGGTGAAAAGGACAGATTGTGAATCTGAGTTGGTATCAAGTAAAATAACTGGTGACCATGTCTCAGATCAATACAGGAATGTGATAATGGTAAAGTCCTTCTTGGATGAGATCATGTGGAATTGACCCATAAACATTAGCTAGATCTAACCAGACAATCATTAGGTCATGTCTTCTGCTTTGTTCTAGGATCAAATGGCTGATGTTTGAGGTTTGTTCCACGCAACCCAAGAAACCTTGGATCTCACCTTTCTGGATACATGTATTGATGTAGTAGTTTTGCATCATGTAAGAGGCAATCCCTTTTGCCAATACAGAGAAGATGATCTTCCACTTTCCATTCAAGAGGGCGATTGTGCAGAACTCTTCCTCTTTCTGAATAAAACATCCCTCAGCAAGTTTCCACCTTGATGGAATTGTGCCCTTGGACCAGATCCTCATCATGATCTTCCAGAGACTGGGAAGAAGGTTTGGGCATTTCTCGTACCCCTTATATGGTAAACCACCTGGACCGGCCCAGCTGATACTTTGGGCTTGGAGACATGTTACATGTTAGGTCTTTGATACCTTCTTTATCAGTCGGTGAGCTGGTTTTAAAACAGTTTGTTGAGTACCTTTATCTCACTCCTCAGGTAGGGAATCTCTCTCCCCCTTCTTTTTAGTTTCTGCTGTGGTTCAGGCTGGCCTTTCCAGTCTGTTGTGCCAAACTATTCCCTGTTGAGACTGTACACTATGGTTGTAATTGAGTCAACCTTCTTCTGTACTGGAGCTGATATTGCTTTCAGGATGCTGTTGAAATATTTTCTGGACCTGCTTCCAAGCCTTGTTTCTTTGACCGTTGGATTGTCTCTCTCGTTGGATGGATTTCAGTTACCAAATATGTGTTCTTGTGGATTGGACCCTAGTGTTGAGGCTGATCGAGTACTGAGAGACTTCAACACTGTGGGTGCTTCCTGACTCAAGTTCTCCATCATCACACCACACACTCTAGGCCTGTACTGACCTTGAGTCGTTGACTTGACCTGCACAGGTGTTGCTTGAGTTGAGCTTGAGATGCTGGCTACAGAATTTCCCACAGTGGCACTTTATGGTACATTACTGGCCGTTCAGTATTGTTTGCTGTAGCTCCTTGTTGTCCTGGCTGATATTGGTGTATCTGTCTAGCCCCCTCCCCCCATCTCTGATTTCCATATTCCCATCTGTTGTGAAACTAAGCCTTTTGTTTATGACTTCTGTTAATTTTATACAGTAGGCAACTGATCCCTCATACAAATAGGGTTATTCTTGATGCACCGCCATTCTTGATTCCATTTCTCCTTTCTATACTCGTTGATCTAAGCCTGTGTCCCAGCCATGCCAATACATGTGCAATTAGGAGAGAATGTAGGTGTGCGGAGCGGAGAAAGGACCAACTGCATGTTTTACTTGACTGCTTCTCTAACTATCAGAGCGCAGTGAAGTATGCAAAACCCAAATATATGTCACACCTGGTGTCTACAGTCACAGTCACGCCTCAGGTTCTATTTAACGTGTTAAATGTCACTGTGAATGCTGTTGAATTTACCAACATTATGTACTATCTAACAAACCTTTCTACCAGGGCCATAACTTAACCTCTCACATCAGCAGTAGACCATTCTATTTATATGGTTTCTGTGCTTTTTGAGCATATCCATCCTATGTCTCTCCTTAAATTGTAGAGTACTGTTTGTGAATTAAGACCTTCTGACGTTCCTCTGGATTGCATTCCCACCAAACTTCTGAAAAAATGTATTTAAAAGCATTTTAAGAATTATGTGTGTATTGCATTGTGTCCCTATCCCTGGCCACTTCCCAGTGCTTTTAAACATGCTGTTGTCATGCCTCTCAACAAAACATAACCTTGATCGTGATGTTCTTCGTACCTACAGGCCGATTTCAATAATACCTTTCCTGTCAAAAACACTGGAAAATATGTCCTATTTACAGTTGTAATTACATCTGGAGAAAAGCACCATCTAATCTTAGAAAAATTTCAGGCCAGTTTGCAAGTTTTTAACAATCTTTTAACTGTTGCTGTAGGTTGTTCTTGGGTCTTAGTGCTTTTAGATTCAACTGCTGCCTTTGACACTGTAGACAACCTGGGGTCCGTTCCAGAAAGCGGGTTTTGTTCAAACCCCGGGTTTGTTAACCCTGAGATGAGGGAAACTTGGGGTTTTCTGTTCCAGAAAGCGAGTTAAGTTGAATGCTGGGTCTGTTACCATGGTAACTTATTCTGGGAATCTAACCTGCTTGCGACTGGGGTTTCTTGACAGAAACCCTGAGTCTGCCTTGGCTTGGCCCACTGAAACATCGTTCAAAGTGGAATCTCTGACAAACGCGAACCCGCGATGATGTTCGTCGGGAGAGAATTTACAGAAGATGAAGAGGTGCGTTATCACTTCCTGATAATTATCAATGTTTCTTAACAATATGAGCACTGCTTCTTCCTGCTCCATTTAAGACGCAAAGCTGCTTGAAGACACTCAAACACATGAACATGTGAATGTTTGTCATTGTCTTTAATATTTTACTGTGTTCAGTTTTAATGTGTAATTTCGTCTTGTTTTTTCCACTTCCACTTTTCCATCATTTCAATCTTACACTATATTTTAAATAATTTTACAGACTTTCTGCTTAAAACTCCCTCAGAACAGTGATTATATTCATTTATTCTTCATAATGTGTGTAGATGGAACATACTTCTGTTACTGCTCCTGTACATATGAAGAGTAGTGTGTTCATAGGACGTCAATTCACAGCATCAATGTCCACATATCAGCACTAATGTGTTGAGTTTGAAAAGGACAGTAAACGTCACGCTAAAAAGCAGTTAATAATAATAATGCCATTCTCTGAACTGTAGATCTAATTTGTGATCACAGTGTAGAAATCAAGTGCCCTACCCACATATATCCAGTGTCTGTGTATATGTCTCCGCATATACAGTATCCAGTGGAGGCTAAACAACATATTCACCTGTGGTAATAAACTGAAAGTTTTGTCTTCCTGATATAAACACTCACATATATCCATTTCATTTGCAGGAGACAGAGAAACTCCTGACAGCCTACAGATGAAGGACCCTGAGGATGACCATCTATTGACCCTGTGGACGTCCAGGATGGAAGGGCATCACATTTAATTTGCAGGAATTCCTTTTCAGATGAAGCCACTGTCGCAATAATCACCAGTCAAATAAAAACAAAGAATTCACTCATTCATTTTGTTGTTCTTCTTTATTCCTTAACTGTAAAAATACAACAGTTAGGATATATAATATTGTTCAACTATAACACCTATGACACGTGTCAGTGTTGTTACACTGGTTGAGTATCTAGATCACTGTATCCAAGCTGTCCATACAACATGTCTTTTATATATTTTTGGGGGAAATTCATCCAATGCAGATCTTTAACTGATAGTTGGTCAAACATATAACATTTAATATGTCAAATCTGTAGTTGCACTTGATTGAATCTGAATCCGCGTCTGACCTGCTATCCAGTGGAAGTTGATGAATCCTGTTGTTCATTGATTCTCTTTTTAAAAAGGATAAGAATGAACAATATATTTATACAATAATTTATTCTCATCAAAATCTGAAATCCATAAAAGAATGTAATGCAAATGGCGATAGATTAACAATTATCTATACATCAAAGAAGTTTTGTGACTTATGTGGTCCTCACCTTCATCGTCCTCTGATAAAGGAGAACAGTCCACTTCAGGATATCTTCAGTATATGTTCAACTATTATACAGATCTGAGCATTGAGTTGGTACTTATACAACAGAAGGCTTTTCTATGGCCTCTGTCCTCTGTTGACTAACTGGAACTGACACATTTAATCTACCAGGCAGGATATGAGGTGAGAGGACAAATATATGTTAAAACTGCACATATTTGGGGTTAAATACTCATTGATTGCGTAATGCTGTATATTAACCCGTGTCAAACAGGAATTAATGACATAAAGTCTATTCTTTGACTAATACTTTTGTTCAGTTCAATAATGTTATAACCTGCATGTTATTTTTAATTACATCAAATATTGAATCAGTAGAGTGTTTATGAACTTACGCACTGAATGGAGGAGCTTCAGTTTTCTCCCGCCGTACTTCTCTCTTCTCAGTAGTACCAGTAGTAGTATCAGAAGTAGAAGTAGTGTTGTCTTTCCCATGTAATATCACTTCATATTCCACGTGTTTGAATCAGAACCTCTTGCTCCAGCGGAATAAAATATATGTCCGCCTGTTGTTGACGATTACCAAGGTGAATCCATGTATTGGGGCTCTACTGATGAGGGCTTGTTATGTGGCACGCGCCTACCTCCCAGTTAAAATACTCAGAGTTGACTGAACTCATTCTAAGCAGCCTTTCTGGAACCGCATACTCAGAGTTACTAAAAGTAACTCAACCCAGAGTTTAAAAAGAAACTCAAGACTATGGTGAAACTCCTTTCTGGAAAGGACCCCTGATCTCACTCCCATCAAGAGTTATGCAGTTATCAAAAGGTTTAGATCACATCTATGACGACAATCCTTTTCTGTTAATCTTGGCCCCCATAGTTCAAGTGTTTCTCCCCTGTGAAATTGTGGACGGCCACAAGGATCAATCTTGTAGCCTATTTTGTTTTCTTTGTATTTTCTGCCACTTTCATTTTTAAATGACACAATGTCTCTTTCCACAGTTTTGCAAATTACCTGCAAATGTGTCCATTAGCCCCATTAGCCCTGTTGAACTGACTTCAAGATGTGAAGGAATGGCTAGAATCAAATTTTCTAAAATTTAATTAAAATAAAACTGAGATTGGGCTGCTTGTGCATTGGCTGCCAAACTCTTGTATGGTTTTCCTTTGGACATCATAAAATTCCGGTCTATTAATACTTTTAAGTATTTTTAAGAACTCATTTGTTTGTGCTGGCTTTTAACTCAAGCTGACTAGGACATTTTATCTCTTTGTATTTGTTTTGTATGTCTGCTGTATTTGACTTTACTGTTTCATTGCAGTGTTATTTGTTGTAAATGTGCTATACAAAAAACTTGACAGGAACATAACCGGAGCTAACTAATACCAAGCCTAACCATAACATGACCAATGATATTAAATTACAAAAGTAAAAAATAAGAATAGAGTTAAAGTAAAATAAAATGTAAAACATTGGAACAAAACTATGAATTGACACATTAACTATATTAGTAGTACACTATAAACTCACAATTTAATAAAATATATCTTGATAAATATGGAATAATTATTGCATTGTTATTGTAGAACAGGATTAATGTGTGATCTCACATAATTCACATTTGCAAGATTTTTGTACCTTATTGGAACTGATTGTATGAAGATCCATCGAGGGTTCTCTCAGTATCTCATGGATCTCCTGGATCGGTTTGATTTCCTTGAACTTCTAGATCTCCTGGATCTGATGGACATGGCCTCTTGTGGTGTGTGTGTTTCTGCTGCAGTGACTATAGTTGTTTGTTAAGTGTGTGGGGACTGTGGTGGGAGTTCCACTCTCCCAGGCAGATGGTTCCTATTATCATCATCAGTGCACTAAACACTGGATAATACAAACTTTAATGAGTTCAATGCAAACTTTCTCTCAGTCCCTCACAGCTGCTTTGCCTCAGAGTCACAAATCAATCCATTATTACAGGTAAAACAACAGCAGAGCAGGAGGGAAGGAACTGGGGTCATTAGTGCTGACAAATGAAAAGCTCGGGGATTGTGGGTAATTCATCTGGAGTTGAATATTCCACTTCTACAGCTGATACAGATGAGTCTTTTGGTCCAGAGTTACAGCACATGCATCTGAAAATGGTTCTTATGGCATTAGTCCAAACAAAACCAGCACAATGAACTACAGCCCGCATTCAATATGTTCCATCATCTCCCAAACTATTAGACTCATAATGTTTATGATGTAACAATAAGGTTTAAGTAACTAACAATAAGAGGAGGAATGACATTGCTATAAAAAAAATATATCATTGAGACTTCTTACTCATCCAATGACTGAATTCACACTTCTTGTGACCTTCACGTTGCTTTTTAATACAGTATATATATATATATATATATATATATATATATATATGCACAAACACACACACAAAAATCTGTATTCTGTATCTGGAATAATATGTATACA
>JAPTHA010000001.1:27359740-27372112 GCA_029814585.1 Gymnapogon annona
AAGGGACCGTCTGCAAATTGCAAAACCGCTGCAACAGCGAAGAGAGACACCACACAGATATACAATAACTTCACTTTAAGACACTGTAGTGTCACCAAAATCACTGCAGCCTTCAACTGGCTCCTGCTGGCAATACTACAGTACTTGGTTTGATACTAAAATTGTTTTAGAAATTTTAAAGAATTTTGTAAAAAATATCAATAATAGTAAAATTCAATAAAATTCAATAACTTCATGTATATGCACTGTAAGAGAATGAAACTTTGTCAGAGACATCATCTGACACCTCCTGGTCATACTACACCTCTTGGTTTGATGCTGAAATAGTGTTAGGAATTTTAAGGATTTTTTAATCAAAACTGAATCAATTCAATAAATTTAAATAAAATTCAATAACTTCAGATTTGTGCACTGTAGAAGAATGAAACTTTGTCCACCCCGTCATCTGACACCTCCTGTTCATACTACACCTCTTGGTTTGATGCTAAGAGAGTGTTTGGTGACACTACAGTGTCTAAAAGTGAAGTTATTGTATATCTGTGTGGTGTCTCTCTTCGCTGTTGCAGCGGTTTTGCAATTTACTTTTGATAAAACTGAGCTTGTAGTACATTGTCTGTCTTACAACGGTGGGATAGAGGTATTGTTTATATTTTTACAAAGTATCACCAATGAGTTATTGATGTCGGAAGTCCAATCTGTGAATATCGTGCCAACTTTACTGAACTAAGGCATGTTTGAGAATGCATCAAGTGGATTAGAACTCTTGCGTTTGAGGAAAAAAAAAAATATATATATATATATATATTCTTGAGCTGGTTAAATCCACTTTCATATTGGCAGGTTTTGTCAGCACCATGCCAACGTGGTCGGCTTTCGTGAGGTAGAAAGTTGTGGGGACGTTACACAAAGGTACAGAAGTTTTCGTAACTGACATATGACAACTAGCTAAATAGCACCTCATGTTACACGAGGTGTCGTTAGCATAATGTAATACTAGATAACAAATCATATCCATATATTGTTTGTCCAACATGAAAATTGTATGAGCTTTTGCTGCGTAACAACATAAAATATGACTTTGTTGGCTTTGGTTTGGTACACCTACAAGTTTAATGGCGATTTTATTACCAGGTGACAAGCTGTACCTTACATGGACGTATTAAGTGTAAATATGAAAGGCGTTAAAACGTTGTCTATTTGAGTGAGGTGTCTAAAACATGCAGTTCATTGCGTATCGATGTCATGTGTACTTCAGGTCAGAAAATGTACGTAGGCCCCAGCGAGATTTGAACTCGCGACCCCTGGTTTACAAGACCAGTGCTCTAACCCCTGAGCTATGGAGCCTCGGACGACAAAAATGGTCGTCACAAAATGTTAAATACCTTAAGTTGATGGCAAATTTATGTCGTTTTTCGGGTGTTTACATTTGAAACGCTACATTAAAACACTACGGTTACTACATGCCTCTTTCATCAGTCATATGTTTTTAAAAATACGCTCAATTTTCAGGTACTTAACATGTCCCACGTGATATCCATAAAAACAATTGCACTACGACAAGCAGAAATGACACATTTTCGTAAAATATCAAAACAGACAGTTCAATAACGAAGCTGCTGTTCGTATTGAAAACTTGGGCCGTAAATTGTCACTATTCTGTATTTGTCCAGCAGGGGGCAGCAAGTGGTCTCTTAAAAAAATCACGCTTCTCGTCCAGGCTTTTTTGTGGTAAATGTATTTAGCTGGTATTCTATAAACCTGATCATAATATATATATAATATAATATATATAATATAACCGGTCAGTCAGTTCCATAATTAAACATTTTAGCGACGCACACTGGATTACGATAAAGAGCAGTCATATATGGCTGTATTCATTCACGGTTGGTGCGAAAGGGGGGTCTCTGTAATGGCGGGGGTCCTTTGGGCGTGGTGGGGGCCCGGATCAGGGTGCTTTTGTTCCCCAGACCCCAGTTTACGATGTGAGTTATCCCGGAGTCCACGGGATACGTGACGGATAAACATGGGGCATTTGAACCAACAAAACCATGGACGTGCTCGTGTTATCACTCCGATAAAACAGTAGGAAAAGTCCAGTTCCACTTCCTTAACCAAGTTCGTTTTTTGTTCGTGTTCATGTTTTGTTCATGAGTTCGGAGGTTCGGGACGGTACCTGTGACAGGTAGAACCATGGTGGAAACTAAAGGCCGGATCCTAAGAGCCTGGTGACGGTCCTGGACTTTTGGACTCAGACAAACAGGACCCATCCCATCAACAGGTCAGTGGTGCGTTCAAAGACACGGGACTGGATGGAAAAAGCATAATAACGGTTGAGATTGAACGGGTCCGTTTTTTCGTTTCTAATCCAGTGCTTTTGCTGTGAATGTTTTGTCTGGGTGTGTAATAGTGGAAATACAACAGACGCGGCTCCTGTGAATAATTCCACTGGTGTTTTCAGTGGAACCAGTTGAACCTGTTTTAACTGATCCGGAATCAGTTCTTTCTACTGAGTTTGCGCTGTTGGAATCCACTACTTTTCATCCAACATTTCGGTGCGTTCCGCCCAAACTGCCGAGAAAACACACCGGTCTGTGGATTTCTGCTCCCTTTGAGTTCTCCGTGGGCCCGGATCGGATCTATGAGTATCTGGTTCTGCCTGTACCAGAATCCGCCGCCCGGGCCGTGTTTGACCGTGTGAGCCCCGGGCTGAGGTGCTTTCTTGAGCCGCGGTAGGAGCGTCTCCAACGCCGCCGAGGGCCGTCGGTGGAGCCCGTGGGTCGGTCGGAGAACATACCGTCTATAGTCACGGTGCTGCTGTGCTCTTTAACCGTCTCCTTCCGGGCCAAGGCCGTGGTTTATGCTCTGGACTCCGCCGTCATGTGTCTCCTTCTCTGGGCGTTAGCTCCGCCGCGGCTTCATGTAAGACACCGGAGGAACCGGCCTTTGTCCGGTGTCGGTTCGGGTTTTTATTTTGCTTGTTTACAGCCATCCAGAGCCTCCATAGATAAAGTCGTGTGTTTCTGTGCAAACGTGGCCTCAGATGCTAACTACAGCCTTTATTATTGTTTTTTATTATTACCCTTTATTATTATTACCCTTTATTATTATTGTATTATTGAACCCAACCCTCGGAGCCTGATGTGATTTTCCTGCTGTTTCATGATGCTTTTGTTGTCTAGGGCCAACAGTAACAACATGCTCCTGGCCTCCGCGGTGGTGGTGTGGGAATGGCTGAACGAGCACGGCCGGTGGCGACCCTACAGCCCCGCCGTCTCCCACCAGATAGAGGCGGCCATCCGGAGCAGCGACCCCCGCGGAGGCAGTGTGGTCCTCGGCCAGGTGGACAGCCGGCTGTCGCCCTACATCATAGACCTACAGTCCATGCACCAGTTCAGACAGGACACAGGTACGATAGTGTGTGTGTTGGGGGGTGGGGTGGGGGGGGCTATAGTAAATAAATGCAACCCAGGCATTGCATGAATCGCATGAAGATCCGTCTTTGTTTATGTTTGTGGATCCTTTCCAACTTATATTAAATGGTTACAATTCAATACAATTCCAAAGTTTCACCTCCTATAGTAACCGACTCCAATAGTGTTATTCATCATCGATGTTTCCAGTCAAACATGTGAACTCCAATAATATTATACGTAGTTAATGCTGGCTGAGTTTGAGGATGTTGTCAAGTGTGTTTTTGACTCAGGTTTGTGTTGTAGATGCACGACAAAACCTGATGTAGTTTACAAAAAAATACTAGTGGCAACACTTATGTATTTGTTTAAAATATTGGTTGTGGGGTGTAAAACTATGCCCACCGTGGAGTCTGGAGACTGATGTAGTCTGAAATCTGACAGAATCTGAAGCAGTTAGTGAATGGGTTGTTTTTATTCATATTTATGTACAAATATTTTGCATGAATAGTAGTCATGAAGGCCAATATTTGTTTGCTGTAAAAATAAAAAACTTATGGTCAAAAATGTGAATCATGAGGTTACATTATGTTGACATGTTTACTTTACAATTATAGAAACTAAATCCAGGAATTCCCAGACTCAGCAGCACAACTGAAAATGAACAATAACTCATGTTTTTGACAAGTAAGTTGAATATTACTGAATTGTTCTCTCTTAAATTTAAGGGAAATGACAAAAGGAGGGACTTCCCAGGCACTCGTACACAGAGATCAATCCATATGTAATAATGGTTTGAAACAGAAAGTTGAAGTGGTTCACATGCAGATCTATGCATTCCACATCTACGCTTCATTTATTAGAGCATTTGGGAAGTCTTGCTGGATACTAGCTGAAGATCATGTGATAGCAGGAGCCTGTCAATCAAACCAGGCAACTCAGCTCATAAAGACTGTAACTGACTTATTAGTCCTAAAAGAGGACAGTGTCTATAGGAGAACTTATTGATCTGTGGACACTGTGCACCATGTAGACCTCAGATGTCCTCACACCGTGTCTAAAGGCTAATACAATATCAAGCTTGTCCCACATACTTTAAAAATGGCGCCTGCCCATCGGCCAGTGCCAGTGTAGAGCCCTGTCAGGTTATGAAGTTCACACATCTACCCGTTCCATCAACCTGGTGCTGGTGGTAGAGCCAGTGCTTAACTGGTTCCATGCTGGTGCCTCCACAGAAGCCATTTGCATTACCATCAGCCAGGACCAGTCAAGAGACACGTCGTTACGTCAGCGTAAAATGTGATCACACGATCGTGGGTCTGGTGTTGGAGATCCTTGGTTAGAAGCAAATGGTACTCTTGTCTTTACAAATCTACATTCCAGTCCAGCAGTATTGTTTCCCACATTTGGGAGGCTTAGGAAAACACACACAAATTGAACTTTTAATCTGCCTTTGTCCATGAGCAACAATTCTGTAAAGCACAAAACAAAGAAGCTGTGTTTTAAGTGGACATGTAACCAATGTGGACAACAATCCTGTCTACTGCCACATGGTTTAGTTCTGTTTGGGTCTGTATCTCCCACCCACTGATGGCTTTGGGGGTCACATCATTGGTTCTTAGCTCTGTCCCCCCGGTTTAGCCCAGCTTTGCTTGGAAACATTTTGGAACCAGTTAGGTGCTTAGGTGTTAGAAACCCTAAAAAAAGTGCTAAGTCAGACACTGGCTCTGAACCAGGCCTGGAACCGGTTTGGTGGAAAAGTGGTAAACGTTCTGTAACCCTAACCCTGTTCTCTAACTGTAAACCTTTGTCAGTAATCAGTGGAAAATGTACCTTCAGCAATATAAACCAAGTGTGTTTGTTGTATCCGAGGGTTGTGTTGAGACAGTCGGATGTTGTGAAGCAGCTGGAAATGCATCCATGACCAACACTGAAAATACACGGCAGCTGCGCATGCCCCACCCCCCCCACACACACACACATACATAAAGAATGAACAGCCAGACCCTGATCGTGCAAAGAATGGAATATGTCATGGCCCAATGAACACAGTTCACTTTAGGACCCCTCACCCCCCCACAAGTGTTTGCTTTCATCAACAGGCAGTCCTTGGGCTTTTTCCAAGTTTGTGTGTGTGTGTGTGTGTGTGTGTGGGGGGGGGGGTCGTTGAAGAAGGTTGTGTGATAAGTGTGTTGTCTATATTCTTTGTTATTCTGTCCTATAACGTTGCTGTATCGACGTACATGTACATCCACATACAAGTAGGATTGTCCTAATCCCAATCATTTCTTATTTTCAATAATACAACTTGTATTTTGTATGCCACCCCCCCCAAAAAACCAACAACAAAACAAAAAAAAACTGTCCAAGTCTGCTTCAGTCTTGTCCAGTTGGTATTTACTGGTCTAGTCATTCCATGAGTGACCCGCAATCATCAGGATTACATACAATAAGATCACCTTTATTTATCCCTAATGTAAATCCAGTTTGGTTGGTGACCGCTTCGATTGATCCCAGTCCTACAGCCTGATGGTTCCATTGACTCCATTTCATTACCATACATCTCCAGTCATGTTCACAATTTCACTTAAGTCATCGGTCCAACTCTGTTTTGGTACATACTCATTAACTATGTATTTGGATTGCCATTGGTGCTTTACATATTTTGTGGTGACGGCTTCATTGGATGAGCCAGTGTGTGTTTGTACACTCCTTAGTCATCCAGGTACTCTGCAGGACTTGTCTACTCTTCCTGTGGTTGGTTTATAACTCTATCTTGCGTTGCCTTTGTTTTTGATGTGCTTCTTTACCACCTCCTAAGCCACCACGAGGAGTTCTACCTCCGACAGGGAGGTACTCTGCTCTTGTTTCCATGGTGAATGGGTGAATCTGTGATGAAGGGCGGGGTCTATATGAGGGCGTTGTGTGTGCTCTGACCCAGGATAGGTTTCACTTCACCTGCTGAATCTGTGTCTGCTCATCACGTTCTGGTGTTGGTGATCTGTTTTGGATTGGTTGGGCCCAGTTCAGTTACTTAACCTGGACCAGTGAATCCAACTGTTGGATAACAGACCCCTGACACAGACCTCTGTGTTTTTTTAGTTATTGTCATCATCATCCAGTATGGTTGGACTCTTGTTTTACTACTTCCTCTTGTCTACTCTTACCTGTTCTGTGCTTTTCTGTTATCTCTGTTCTATTTTCTCTTGCATTACCCTCTTTAACTGCTCATCTATCTCACACTCTGAAGCTGAAAAGTGACTCTGAACACTGAGACTCAGGGGACAGGACTCTTTCAAGGTGAGACAAAGTAGAGACAAAGACACTGGAAGCGCTGAAGGACTTGGTGGCAGTTCAAAGTTGGAGAGAGGGATGGGTGAAAATAAAGAGGCGGTGACAATAGAAAAGGGCAAAGAAAGTTACGAGTTAAATCAAGGTGCACAGGTATCTGAGGCGAGGATGAGAAGTGGACAATGACAGTGATTCAGACGCATAAGTTTGGTTAGGAACAGGATTAAGAACAGGGTTAGGGCCAGGAAAAGGGTTAATTTTAGGAACAGGGTTAGTGTTTGGAGCCTTGAGGAATTCCATAACTAACTATAGGGTGTAGCAAAGATCCGTTAATATTAATAATATTATTAATATTAACAAATTGGAAACAATCTGTTTGTTAGGATTTAAACCACATTAAGGCCCATACCATAATACCAACTGATTGGTCAATTCGTTGTAGAAGGACATGATGGTCCACGGTGTCCAGGGCTGCACCATGGTCCAAAAAAATCAACACAGAAATAGGTCCTTATCTGAAGGCCATTGGTGACTTTGACCAGTGCTGTTTCCGTTCTATGAAGTTCCCTCAGACCAGACTGAAAATTCTCCAAATACTGTTAGATTTAAGGAAGTCCAAAACTGACGGTCTTCTGTGTTCTCCATAATCTTAGATATGACTGTTGGATTGGACCTGGGTCTATGGTTAGTCAAACCTGCAGGGTCAAGGCTGAGCTTTAGAAGAAAAGGTTTGATTTAGAGCTACTGTAAAACTCTGGTGCTGTTCAGACCTGACATTAATATTGTCATAAGAGCCATGTGCAACAACTAGTAGTGGTGATGGATGGTTGAAGATCGATGCAGTTCAGCTGTCCACACAAAAGGTTAACACTAAGAGATGCTCTTTCCATTGTGTGAACAATAAAATGAATGATGCCCAGCATATTGATCCCTGAAGGGACATTCCTTTGTGTATGTATGAATAAACCAGGAACCTTAATGGGAAAGGGAGCTATTTGTTGAGTGGCAAACGGCATCATTGTATTTTGTGTGTAGGTAAATGTTTTTATCTATGTCCTGTGTTTGAATCTATATCAAGCCAAGATTGTATCACAAAGCGGACAATCTGGCTTTGTCCCCAGGTCAGGCTGACATTACATCTATAGGTGTTTTGTGTGGAATCTCCTTTTTGATCATGACCTGAGATGCACCATCTGGATCGTGCTTAATGCTGCTCTGCTGCAGCAGAAAATGTTGTATGCTCTGCCAGTAGTATATGCTTCGTAAACATACAAACAAAAGTATTTACTCTCAAGAAGTGGGTAGATAATTAAGTGATGTAGCATATAAAAAAGGTTTGTTGAAGAATATAGGGTAATTGATCATTTGACCATTTGTGTTACAGTGTTGGATTAGAAGTTCCTTGTGTCTTTAGGGTTTGGGTTAGTATCCTCACTACTTATGAAGGCTCTCTTGTAAGCAAACGTTTAGACATCCAACATGGGATTATTCACTCTATTAGTTAGTTAAAAAAAAATGCACCCTCAGCCCTACCCACCAGTGTCCACCACCATGCACCCCCTACCCAGCAATGCCCACCTCTACCACTAATGCCAACTCCAACCCATCAGTGCTCAGTACCGCTTGGTACTGTTTTGGCAGACTGAAGGGTCTGTTTCCCCTGGAGACAGCAGCCATTTCTGGTTGGCTAGTTAAAGAATCTTCCCCCATTATCTCCACCCAGAGTAACATTGTTGTATTTTAATTATTTATCTGTATTTTATCCAATGAGCCTGATTGTTAAACAGTAAAGTACAAGTGACATGAATGTATACAAGCAGTACGTTCCAATAGCATCACTACTGTGATCGGTTAGACAGTTTGTCTTTCAAGTGCAGGCCGGATTTGTTTTTGCTATAGTAACGAATGCAGTTTTTCCAAACTATTAGGTAGTGCTATTTTCTTGGATTTTCAGAGCACACTAAAATACATACAACGTATCATCAGTTACCATTTTCATTTCAAGTCTGTTTCCTGACTGTTGCATGATGCAATTAACAGAATGATTACCAACTTGGTTGTGCGTGGGGTTTTAATGCAGCTTTGCAATCTACAACCTTTTACGTCATCTGATATAGATATACCAGGAATTTTACCAGATGGTATTCATCACACCTCTGAATACCATCAGAGGTGTGATGCCTCTGATGGTGTTCATTTAATGTTTTCCAAATTTCACACATTCTTTACATGTGCTTTTCATTAAATTTTTACATATCTTTGTAACGTTTTTGAAATAGATTAAAAGTCTGACTCCTGAGCAATTCCTGGGTTGGCAGGGTATCAGTGGGCAGGAGGCGCACAGTGTTGTGTGCCCATGCGGGGGTATTGGTTAGCTTTACCTACTTTTTCAGTTGTTAAACTTCAGTTATAGCCTGTAAAACCTAGTGAATCTTGATTTTTAAACAAGAAGAGCTTTATGTTTGACTTTCCTCTTCAGGTCTTCTCTGGTCATTGCACCATACAGTATGTGGTCACAAGCCACCTGCACTGCTGATCTGCAAAGGCACTTCCACACACATTTGTCCCCAGAAAATATACAGTAGAGTTCCTAACTCTTGGTTATGACCTTCCTGTTTTATTTCAGGCACCATCCGTCCTGTGAGGAGGAGTTTTTATGACCCAGCATCAGCCCCGGGTCAGGGTTGGCAGTGGGAGTGGGAGAATGATGCAGGCACGTGGACGCCCTATGATATGGAGGTGGCCATCACCATTGAGAGTGCTCACAACCGCCAGCAGACATGCCTGGACCTCACACCACTGGGCTTCTGCTACCTCATTGATTATCAGAACATGACGCAGGTATGTGCTGCATTCCATGAATCCAGATGTCTGTATCTCGATAGATTTATTAGGAAGGGGCCTCCATATTTTAAGGATAGCATCCCCCTTTAATTAGGACTCTTAAGTTTTATATATCTCATATTGCATTGTTTTATTTGATGAGTGATGTGAAGGGTCGGTAGAAAAGAAACATGGGAAACCTTGTCTTTATGTTCTGTCCATAATATCATCATAATGTTAGATTAAAGATCGTGACATTTTCAATATCAAAATATAGAACATCTTTAAAACAACACAATGTTAGAAAATTTAAATCTCTTGTTTTAGCATACAATCCAAACTAAAAAATTTAAAATGACAAAAGAAAAATGTGTATCATGACTAAGATAATCTCATGACAAAAGTAACCATATGACTGACAGTTAATGTGCTCTCACATGATGATGGTGGTAAACAAGGTTTTCTCTGATGCAGGTCAATAGACAGAGCCAGAGGTGTCGGAGGATTCAGAGACGAGCAGACATGGCATACCCATTAGTGTCTGGACCTCTCCCTTTACCAAAAGGAGGCACCAGTGGAGGAGGTGGAGGCCTGACTGGAGCGCTTCTTGGTGTTGGGGTGTCTGGTGCCACCATGGGAGTTGGAAATGCTATCTACCCCAATGGGGGGATACCAGTTACTGGACTTGGCCAGCCCTGTTCCTGCCAGCAGTGCATGATGGTCCTTAGTGTAAAGACCACCACAGGAGGAGTAGGTGGTGGAGGAGGAGGGCTGCAGACTCTGAGCAGACGCTCATTAACCATGCAAAGGCCCAAGAATGCTGTAGCCATGCCTTCTAGCTCCACGAGTCCATCTAAATCGGCCACTCTGGGACGAGTGCAGCAGCAGAACTCCAACTCCAATGCCAACTACTACCAAACGCTGCCGCATGGTCTCGCCATCTCTAAAAACACTGCATCTCCAAGAAGAAACGCCCAGCTCTTCGCTCAGTCGCTGGCTGCCCTCACCGCTGGCACCTCCTCCCTGGGTATCAGCTCGTCTTCCAACAGGCCGCCTCCCCCATCTCTCCCACCCCCTCAGCCGCCGTCAGCCAACCCCAGCGTCAACCCCCCACCCCTTTCAGACAAACACTCCTTGTCAACCAGTGAAGCTGTGCCAACTGCCACATTGATCACCCCTGCCAGTAGTGTGACCACACCACCGTCTCCAGTGCCATCTCCATCGCCCGTGGTGATGAAGCCACAGCGCTCATCATTGTCCACAGCAACAATGTGTCATGCGCCTTTGCCACAGAGGTCCAGCTTACTAGGGCTGAGTAGACCAGCATTACAGCGGATCGCCATGGCCCAGTCCAGAGCACTCATAGCATCAGGGTGAGTAGAAGTCTGGACACTGGGACTCATAAACTGACACACAGTGGGGGCATATACAAAGACACACCGGGACCCACTGTGACTAGTCCAACTCAATACTCAACAGCTGGTTCCAAATAAAAACTAACTGGAACCATATTGCTTGAATCCTACACAATTAATACAGTACACGGGGAATGCTCTTGTCTATTGTCACCCTGGTGCCTGGTGTTATCCACAACACAGCCTTAGTCAGGACCTCTGAGCACTGGGATACACCAGGATACACTCGGAGATGCCGGGACACACCAGGCTACACTTGGACCCACCTGGGGGTTAGGGTTACTCTATATACCAGGGGTGGCCAACTAGTCAGATGCCACAGATTTTACTGTGTTACTATGAAGAGCCACATCATACATTGACTGAACACACAACTAGCACACACTGTAAAATATGAAGAATACAATTTTAATTCAATTAAATAACATCAATAAAACAGGGTTACTGTTCAGATTTAGTGTAAATATTTAGAAAGTTCTAAGAGCATACACAATAAGTGGAAAACATAGCAATAGAATATAAAAACACAACAGACAAGGTTGCGGAGCTCAAAGTCAGTCCCACTGACAGAAAATATTCTTCAGTGAGTGAAGGTGAAGGTTCTGCTGCAGCTTCCAGAGGCCTCCAAAAGGATTTTCTCAGTGTTTCTGTCCAGATGTAAAAGCAGAGTAGACTTACCTATTACAGTACACATGAAACACAGTACATTTATCTATTACCGTACAGATGGAACTACAGCAGCCTACTTGATGTGTTTGACATAACAAATTATCTTGTTGTGATTATGCATTACAAAATTTTGTATAATTTTATAGTTCCAGCGGCTACACACAACAGTACACTAATTACATAGTTATGATGACTTCTTTCGGCTTTTTTCCCTTCCGGGGTCGCCATGCTCAGTTGCTGACACCACCCTTGTATTTATCCGGGCTTGCGAACGGCACATGGAGGCAGCAGCGTGAAGGGTCTTGCCCAAGGACCCACACTAGACACTCATCCCGGGAATCGAACCCGGGTCCCCTATGGACCAGCCCGGTGCCTTAACAACTGAGTTATCCAGCTGCCTTCAGTAGCAGTACTAGTTAACTTTGCTTTATTTACACTTAGCTTGCTAGCTAGCATTTTGAACGTTACAAATGATGACGTATCTCTGTACTGCTGCTCTTTTCTTCTCTTTCTGAAACTGACCCAGAGATGTTTGATGGCATTTTCATGTAATTTCAGGTAATAGTATCAAAAAATTGACGACGTCC
This sequence comes from Gymnapogon annona, assembly GCA_029814585.1. Taxonomy (NCBI): domain Eukaryota; kingdom Metazoa; phylum Chordata; class Actinopteri; order Kurtiformes; family Apogonidae; genus Gymnapogon; species Gymnapogon annona. Next base: position 27,371,939 of record JAPTHA010000001.1, read on the forward strand.
TGCCTGAGGCACTCACTCACTCACATCTCGCCCTCCACGCTCTGCCACCATGTCCGGTGCAGGTCAGCCTCAGACCAGGTCAAACCAATAATGACAAACAACAGGGGGAGGGGGGTTGCTTTTTTTTTTTCTGGATTCTGTCAGTTTTTATTTTCAAGGCATAGCACGAGGGGG
>JAPTHA010000001.1:27373029-27393602 GCA_029814585.1 Gymnapogon annona
TTTTTTCTGGATTCTGTCAGTTTTTATTTTCAAGGCATAGCACGAGGGGGAAGGGTGCCTGTTGGGGCTCTAAATTAGGACTATTATTTATTTTGTTTTATTTTACTTGTCATTTTCTTTTATTTCTTTTCTTGTGGCTTGGAGCGGCGCCCCCTGCGGCAGGTGGTGCCTTAAGTGACCGCCTAGTTCACCTGTGCCCAGAGCCGGCTCGATACACTTACTGTAAAACACACACAAACACAAAGTTTGACATGAACGTAAGAGCCGCACGAAACCAGGCAAAAAGAGCCGCATGCGGCTCGCGAGCTGCGGGTTGGCCAGGCCTGCTATATACCATACATACAACCAAACCGTACATTCATATATACCACAGATGCAACGGTACAGATTATCCACAGTCCAGTACGTATTGTGGTTGATGGTTCATACAGTAATTACATTTACACAATTATCTCTAAACAATGAATCCTTTATTTTCAGAACATAGTTGTAAACAAAATAACGCACCTGGCACAACATGGTACGTGTATGTCTCATACAGGGTAGCATTTGTAAATTGTTACTTTTCATCTCCCATTTACGTGCAAAGTGGACAATCACCATTGGCTTTCAGTAGCTCTTGACACACACATATCACCAACTGTCAGCAGACAATTCCATCTCTATACCCGAATTGCACTATACATATTGGGAATTACCGTATTGCTGAATGCTCTACAGGATTGGGCAGAGTAACGCGGCTCAATGGTCTTAATCAAATTATGAAATCTGCAGTCAGTCACAACAGAGAACTGCATATCTTTGGCGATGAAGATAGCCACTGCTTTTATAATTAAGTTATATTTGTCAGAGTTGTTGAAAGTGGCTGTTGGAAAGTATCAGCGCTAAGCGATAGTTAGCTGAGTTCTCAGTTACAGAGAGGAGTGCATATATATATATATATATATATATATATATATATAAAAACACGTGTGTGTAAGTGTATTTATTCATGGATTCCATACATAGCATTTTATTCAAAATTAAAAATGTAGCTGGTTAGAATTGTATTTTTTTATCTGAGTTATTGTTTTTATCAGTAGGGTTATCTGTATCTTATCACAGTCTTAGGCCAGTGTCTGTGGTCTTTCTTCGTATGGGGACAGTTCCTGATGCTGTCATATGTCAGTTAGTCAAACTACCGGTTGTTATTTTTCTGTTTCACAAGGAAACTATTCTTTTCACTTAAAGTTCAGAAACATAAACAATGGGACTTGTAGACAAAACAATGTTCCAAATGTTAAGTCGATGTGCTGCCCCCCTCGGTGTGGCGTCTCAGCAGATCGGGCCCCTCTTAATTTCATTGTCAGTCGCCACGGTAACCACATTAGCAGTACAAAGCTGAGCCTTCTCCTCCCCCTCCCTGTTCACTAACTCTGTTACTTTCCCTTCCATGTCTTTTCTTCTCAATCGGGGTTGGAACTCTAGTTGTTTGGAGTCAGGTTACGTTACGTCTGTTTTTTGGTAAAACTCTTATGTTGAACAACCCACTGCCATAGTTAATTTTCCGAAGATTTTATTGGCCTGGCTTTTAGTTTTGGAAGTCTTGGTATGTTTTAAGTTTAACAAAACTACTGTATGTGTACACTTTGTTTCCACTATGATGATATCTTAGTCTGGAGACAAACATACAATTATTTGTGCTTTAATATGTTTGTAAAAGACAAAACTAGGGTAAAATGACGTTATAATCAGTTGTTCAATGAAACATAAATCAAAATAAAGTAAATGTTTCTTTGATAGTTTTATTTTGGTGGCCTAATGTAGTCATCATCATCATAATCACTGATCCAAATGTCATATTCATCATGTGAGTGGTGTGTGAAAGGGCTGATGGAGACAATGGCACGGGTCCAATCATTGTTACTGCTCCCAGACGATGTCGGCCGGGGGGGTTGACGATATGTGTGTTCAGAGATTCAAACCCAGACAGGACCCACGGGGGGGGGGGGCAAAGGAACAAATCAACAACCTGTTAAAAATGTATTAGTTAGGTTTGGTTAGAGTTAAGAAGAGAAGCGACACTGAGGACCCCCGCAGCACTGTCCTGCGAAGGCATTTAATACACATGCACGCAGTCTACACCAGGAATCACCAACCATTTTGAAACTGGGGTCTACTTCAAGGGTACTGAGTAATACGAAGCACCCCCTGTTGAAATGAATGAAATATGTGAAATAATGGAGTATGCACAGTTTATAGATTATTATGGTTGAAGAGTTGTTGGTACTGAACCAGGATGTGAACCACTTTAATGATGCCGTGGTTCAAGTGCTGGCTTCTTGGTGGATTTAGTGAACATGGATTGTTGTTTTTAGGAGTTTTTTGGCTCTTTTACCATCTCTTTACAAAGGCTGATGCCCACCAGCAGATCAGCAGAAAAGTTACTGTGAATGTTGGTGTAATGGTGCTCCATGTAGCATCTTTTATCAATGCCAGGGTCAGGCAGACACACACACACACACACTAGTCTTACGCATTTGTCTAAGAGAAGTCTGTGTTTCATTGTTTGTCAAAATAATAAGTCCTTTACCTCTTACTGCCATGACTGGACTCCCCCAACATTGTTGTCACACCTGACTCAACTTGCTGCCCCCGGGCCACTCTACCAATGATGGACAGCAAGCCAGAACAAAACAGCCTACTGTGGACAGTCTACTGTGAACAGAGTCCACTAGCCCACTATCAAAGAATCACACATGCTTAAAAGACACACACATTTAGATACATACAATCAAAGTAAATATTGACCATCCTAACAGTGAAGAATGTGTACTCTATTACTTCAGTGTGGATTATGGAACATAACAAAGGGACTGAGTGCCTGTGAGAAAAATGTGGTGGATGGGTGTAGGGGGAGGGTCAACAGACACAGCACTGATGAAAAGAAAATTAAAGAAACTGTGTAAACTAGAGGAACTCTGGACAAATGGTTACATTTTGGGTTTTGTGTTATGGTTGTTGTCTGGGTGTGATTAGGGTTGTTTGGTTTTTGGGTTATGGTTTTGTTTGACTTTTGGGTTAGTAGTCATAGTTAGTATGTGAAATGTGTTGGTCAGTTTTCAGAGCTTTCAACAGCACTTGGATTTATATCATGTGTCATATCGGTGTCATCTCCAGTTCACACGTGTAAATCCCAAGTCGGAATCATTAGCCATAGAACATACAGTGGGTATCGAGGTTTCTGTCCATGTGGTTTCTCACAGTGATCAATTAGATATGTTCGCATTTTAAATCTGTTTTAGCTATGATGTTGCCCAGAAATCCAGACTTTTCAAGAGCTAAATGTTGTTACTAAACGGTTTTGTATTTAGTTATGGAGAAAAACTTACTAGTCAATCATTACTATTAGATGTTGACCAAACAATTTGTATTCCTTCTTGTCTAGTTGTCCAGTTCATGAATTTGCATCAAGGGTTTTTAAAGTGCCATGTTGTTGCACACAGGCCTGGAAAAGTGCACGTCACAACCCGCTTTATGTCTCGTTGAAGGGTGGATCCATAAATTAGTGAAGAAACACATCATGGGAAAGTGTGAAGACCAGTTGTGTGGAAATGTGTGGTTCTTTGTGTGAGTGTGTGGGTCTTTGTGTGAGTATGTGGGCGTGTGTTATTGTGTGGTGTGTCAATGGTCCAGCTGATGTCCATCTGGGCTCTGGGGAGGGACTGTGTGATCCAGGAGAAGGGAGGGTCTAGGGTCGTAGAAGGTTAAGAGACCATCCCCCAGCAGAAGGGGAGGAGATCTCCCAACCCTAAAGCTCTCAGGCTTCTCCTCTTCTTTTTTACTTGGAGCTGCCAGACGTCCTGCTCATCCTACAGCACCATATCCATGATATGCTTTCATTTATTAATTGGAAAGCATTGGTCAAGCTCAGAATTATTATACCGAGAGGGTGGGGGTATAGATATACAAGATATATAGAACATGCACAAGCCAATGCCACCTCTATTTCTTCCCTAATTGCACTGTACATATTGGGAATTGCTGAAGATACTGCAGGACGGAATAGACTAATGTGACTCAGGGGTCTTCATCAACTGACTTCATCCACCCGTCTGTCTCAAGGGGAAATGGCTGCATGTCTTTGGTGATAAAGACACTCCCTCATTTTGTAATTAATTTATATTTCCCAGAATTGCTTGAAAGTGCCTGCTGGTAGCAGCGAATGCTGGCTATGTTCTATGTGGACTGGAAACTGTCTGAGCAGTCAGTGTTATGGAATGATCGTGACGTATATCTGCCACCATGTAGCTGATGGTGTGTGATCGATGCTTACACACCGTGGTACGTTTCGCTGTTCTGTACATTGCAGTGTATACTATATATATGATACATATGGCTGGATAGCTCAGTTGGTAAAGCACTGGGCTGGTGCATAGGAGACTCGGGTTCAATTCCCAGGATAAGCGTCAAATCACGCTCAATATCCAATATTTATCCAAGCCGAGATAAATACAAGGGCATCCGATGTAACAACTCCTGCCACATCAAATATGGGAATTGGATTCGCTGTAACGAACCCGGAAGGGAAGAAGCCGAAAAAACTCATCCATCCATCCATCCATCCATCTATCTAATCTAATCCAATCTATCCTCCCACCCACCCGCACACACTGCCCTGGCAAAAGGTTTTGATGACAGGAGACATTCACTGTGACATCTGTTTCTTCACACAATGCTGTAGTGTCACAACAAGGTTCACAATATTATTTCTATCTGTAGTTGCATTCATTTTTTATTATTATTTGATTATTATATTATCATTAATATTTGATTATTTAATTATTTTTTAGATTATTATGATGTTGTAGAATGGGACTGCTGTATCAAGTCTTCATTGCAATCTGGACTTTATTGAATTTAATCCATGTGTGAAAGTGATGTCTCATTCTCCCTCAACCATTCTAGCACAAGCCTGATGATCCATCTTAACATTGTCACTTACTGTATCACGTAGAGGTAAATAAACGCACTCAACAACAAAAAAATAAAAGAGTGGATTTAACTAAACAAATAGTTCATATCCTTCCATGAGTCAGTGCTGCAGTTGTTAATGTTTTAGCTGGAACAGGTTATTGTACAGGCTGGGCTTTGTGCGTGTGTGCGCCCGCGGGCATGTGTGCGTGCGTCTGCGCGCGTGCGTGTGTTACATTTACATTACATTTCTTTATTTGTCCCACTCTGGGAAATTTCCATTTACAGCGGCAGCATACATTTACACACACATGCATAAAAATATAAATACAAAAGGAAATACAGTCCACAACAATGACAGTTTCTGTAATAAGACTGACAGCTGCAGGAAGGAATGACCTGCGAATGTGTATATATAATATACATGATTGCCCCTAGTGGTTCTATATCAGCATGCATTACAACTCAGAACAACTTGCAAAATAATGACCTTTTTTTTCAGTTCATTATCCTAAATCATATGAAACATCTTAAAACCAGGAGAGCACATTGCCCCAGTGTGTCCCAGTGTGTCCCAGTCTCATGTACGGTAACAATGTATGAATCCAAAGAGCAGCATAGCAGGTTTGGGTTTGGACTAGAGTGCTTTTTATTTTTTTCTTTTTTTTCAATACTCATACACCAGATGGGCTAACATGTGCCTTTTAATTAACTGGATTGAAGTGGATTTAACTCACTTTGGATTTGGACAGGAATATGCGTCCGGAGCCAGGCCTCGTCTGGACACAACTGTCACTATAAGGTTGTCTGTACATCATTGGGTTTGGTTTGTTGGTGATGTTTGTACATCAGTGGGGCAGTTGGAAAGTGTGTTAATGAGCTAGGCTGAGCTTTTCCATGATCATACATGACTCATTGCTCACCTCTCCCAACTTCTTACTGTAAGAGCCTCCCTGCTAACACAGCAGCCTAGTTAATATGAAGTGATCTGCTCACAGTGCCCTGCTGTCATGGGCTGGCACAACTACTTATACCCAGCATTCACCTCGTCAATAAAACTATGATGATTTTAAGATGTAAAACTCATTTAAGGTATTCATCTGGGTTTGGTAACTAATATTTCAGTTTCACAACCCACCACGAAAGTCAGAACAGGACAATTTCAAGACTAATAATCTGTTGTACACATCAACACTTTCCTGTGAAATATTGAAAACGATGTGTTTGTGATGGAATTTGAATAATTAACCTTTTCAGCATAGAACTAAACAGAAAGGATCTTGTTACTTCATTACAGTATGAAGCCAATTATAGAGGTTACAGGGTTAGGTGTTAGGGTTACTGAGTTCACAGATTAGATGCGATTGAATCTCCAGATCCAGTAACATTTTTGCGTGAAAAGAGATCTTCATACTCTTTGAGACCATTGTCCAGTGAATGCACAGGTAAAGTTGAAGACATTCTGTGCCATCCTGGAAATGATGGAGTCATGTTCTGTTGTTTACATCAGTTTGTCTCTCTGTGTTCAAACTGTTTCTTTCCTTTTGTCTCTGAATTGTAACAGTGAAACACCAGCTCATTCCCAGGTTGGAGTTTCCACTTAGTCTGTGTCTGTGACTCATTCACTGATATGTCATCATGTGTCAGTTATTCAGGTTACGTGAAAGCAGCTTAGTGCACCAACAGAACCCTTAACCCTGTCAAAGCTGAACCCACAACAGGAAACAATAGATCATCTGCTCATTCCACAATACAGGGTTAGGGACACAATGTGTGTTGTTGTGGTGTGTATCTCTGTACAGTGGACTACTGTAGTGGTCAGTGCCCATAAGTAATTTATAAATAATAAATCAGTGCTTAGGTCGCAGGTTTGAATTGAAGGAGATAATTTTTTTTTGTTCCAAGTTAAAGCCCTCAGAAAGCTTTTTCTTTGTTTTTCAACAGCCGTCCATCTGTCAGAGTTCGTAAAATATCTTCACACTGATGCATTTTGTGTGTGTGTATGTTAGTGACGACAATGATGATGAGCTTTATAATGAAACAGGTAATCCAGAGTGATCAGCTGTGACGTCCACGGCTGTGAGCAGATGGAAGGTCTGTGGATTAGCTCATAAACACAGGCTGACGTGGGGGTCTGGTCATTTATACACTCGACCACTGACGGTTCCGTGTGGACACACACAGAACCCAATACGTACGGCACGCAGGAACCAACCTCAATCTGTGTTTGTGTTTCTTGAGACACACACGTTTACGTAAAACATTTTTCTTTACAGCCATGACAGTCATCGGTTTCTCAAAGTGAGACCAGTCAACTGTACCTTCGGATCATTGTTGACTCGTTGGAATTTGGTAATAACACTCAACCAAATGCTTTGGTGTTTATTTTCTGCAGTGTTCCCACTGTCCCGGTAAAGAACCTGAATGGATCCAGTCCTGTTCACCCTGCACTGGCTGGTAAGAACCCACTCACCAGACTACACATGTTCAGTCACAAGTGTTTTATGAGGGTTTATTATTGTAGTTTGGATTCAGTGTCTAAGATTTAGACACAGAACCAATGGGACCAAAGACACTGGACATACAGTATAGTCAGTCCAGAGCGCTGGTGAGATGATTGTCACAGCTCATATTCAGACGATTCCTTTCACATGTTATTTACATATGCCTTTTTCTGAATTTTTGCACTTTTTAAAAAATATTTAAAAGGGATCAAAAAGATTAAAAGTGAACACTCAAAAGTAATTCCAGTGTATCAGTGAGCAGGGAGACAAAATGTTGTGCGACAAGGAGGAGTATTATTGTGCACCACTTACTTGTTCGATTATTTGAGGAAATTATGGTGAGTCCATTTGAAGTCTGTTTTAACACAGTCTACTAACCAGGCCGCGTTTATGTTTTCAGGGATCACAGGCATCCTGATGAGTGCTGCAGCTTTGCCCGTTTGTCTGACCAGGCCTCCTAAACTGGTGCTGCATCCTCCACCGGTCAGCAAAAGTGATATCAAGCCAGTACCAGGCTTTGGCCACTGCTGCAGGAAGACCACCAAGAAACAGGCTCGTAAAGGTGGGAGCCCACAACTAACCCCCCAAACCTAACCTATACAAGAAACGGGCTCCTGAAGGTGGGATCCCACAACTAATCCCAACACTAACACAGAAACAGGCTAAGAAAGGTGGGAGCCAACAACTAGCACCCCCCAACCCTAACCCTAAACAAGAAACTGACTCCTAAGGTGGAGAACCAATGAGTAACTCTAACCCTAAACAAGAAACAGGCTCATAAAGGTGGGACAAACAACTAACCCTAACCAATCAGGCTTGAAAATGTGGGAGCTAATGACTAACCCCACCCCTAACCATGAAACAGGCTAGTACAAGTGGGAGCTAATGACTATCCCTAATCCAATAACCAGCATGGCATACATGCCTCATCAGCCCACACATAGCTTACATACATTCATCTCTCCATGTATTTTTTGCATCTGTGTGCAGGAAAAACTCCAGAGGAGGTTGTAAAGAGATATCTTCAGAAAGTCAAGAGTCCCCCAGAGGAGGTATGACATTTTTATATTTGTTTTTCATGAACTTGGCTTCATATCAAAAGATTTCCATATAGGGGGAGCATATTGACAGTGATTCCGTCCATGCCTTTTCTTTCCTAGGACTGTACCATCTGCATGGAACCATTAGTGGGTCCATCTGGATACAAAGGTCCAGGTGTGGGACCCATTTCCAGGGCTGAGTCAGTTGGGCGTCTTGCACAGTGTGGACATCAGTACCATTTCCAATGCCTGGTAGCAATGTATAACAATGGCAACAAGGATGGCAGGTCAGTTCATGCTTTGGCACAGACACCGTTTTTGCTCTGGTCTGAGAAAATCAACTGGTCAGGACATTTTAGGGATTTCTGCAGAACTAAAAAATGTGCAGTTATTGTATTGACTGGAAATGAATAAGTTAATAGGGGCGGCAATGGCTCGGGCAGTAGAGCAGGTCATCTGATAACCGGAGGGTTGGCAGCTCGATTCCCGCTCTCTCCTTATCATGTGCCGTTGTGTCCTTGGGCAAGACACTAAACCCACTTTGCCTCCAGTGTCCCTGTAATGGTGTATGAATTTGTGTGAGAATGATGACCAGGGTCACCCCCTCCCCGCACCTTCGCCCTTGAGTATCTGGGATAGGCTCCAGTGACCTCCGCAACCCTGCAAAGTATAAAATGAGTTTGGAAGATGAATGAATAGGTTAATTAGTATTAAAATATCTTGGATGAATCCTGAAAAATGAGCAGATGTATTTTATTAACCATTCTGACATTGCACACATTTAACACACCAAAATAATTAGAACTGACTGTGAAATGCAACATTGTAAATGCGAAAGTTGTCTCAAGTTGTCTTTTTATTAATGTTGTTTTCCTCAAAGTTTGGTACCATTTATTTAAATATGTATTTGTGGCCTTTCAGTCTCCAATGTCCCACGTGTAAAACCATCTATGGCGTGAAGACGGGAAATCAACCGGCAGGCAAGATGGAGTATCATGTCATCCCCCATTCTCTACCTGGACACCCTGACTGCAAAACCATACGCATCATCTACAACATCCCACCAGGCATTCAGGTTCTCAAATGCAAACCACACACTTGTTTGGATTTTGTTGCTCAAGTTTCCATTTAGTCAGTATGAACGCACAGATATGGTTGTGACCTCTGTGTCTCGCTTTGATCCAGGGCCTAGAGCATCCGAACCCAGGGAAGCCTTACACGGCCAGAGGCTTCCCCCGACACTGCTACCTCCCCGACAGCGAGAAAGGACGCAAGGTAACCACCCCCTCCCCTTTCAGAGATGGTCGTCAGCTGTGTATGTCCAGGATGTTCTCGGACTGATCTGTGTTGGTTGTACATCAGGTGCTGAGACTGTTACTTGTGGCGTGGGACCGCAGGTTGATCTTCTCAGTTGGTACTTCCAGCACTACAGGAGAGTCAGACACTGTCATCTGGAATGAGGTACACTCCCATCCAGGAACACTGAACTGAATACAGCATTGGAAGGTCAAGTCCTGAGTCTAGAGTGGGTTAATGAGTGCTGCGTACCAATAGTTATGCTTTGAAAGCATCATATCAATATCTGAGGAACACTGGGTTATCCTCCCTCCATCAAATAACAGCATGATAAAAAAAAGCACAATATAAACTTTTCTAAAAAAAAAACATAGCCAGCAATAACATCTACTGTAATATTTCACGCTCATTCTGTGTACTGATTGGCTGGATAGCACAAATTTTTCTGTTCGATATTTTTTTGTTTCGTATTTATTTTTATATATTTTTACAAAAATGTGGGAGCTAATGATTAACCCCACCCCATGGTGCAACAACATTAGACACCTGAACTCCTCTGGCCTACACTAGCACCCTAACCCTAACTTCACCCCTGACCCTAACCCCACCCTTAACCTCACTCCTAACCTTGTGAACCCATACATGGACAAGGTGAAGGTTACTCAGTTACTAATGCTTGAACTAAGATCGCAATGATACAGCAAACTTTAATATTCATGGGCAGTATCTGGAAACACAGGGTTCTGAGAAAATTGCAGACTGTAGATCTAGACTGACCTTACTGAGGGTAAGGAGACTAACATTCATAATGAATGTGTTTATGTGGCTTTGACATGAGCCTTTAGATCAGGGGTCTAAAACTCAATTTCCCAGGGGGCCACTGGAGGCAGAGTGTGGGTGAGGCTGGGCCGCATCAGGTTTTCCACTAGAAAAGCTTTGTTAAAAAAGTTCCAATCTTCTCAAATCTCCTTATTTTTTAACACAAAATAAGATGACAATTAAATCACGATAAGGAGGAAGCAGGAATCGAACCACCAACCCTTCAGTTACCACGCGACCTGCGCTACCGCCCGAGCCACGGCCACCACAATGTAATATCAATCAAGCGTTTAGCGCAGGCACGTAAAACGTCTCAACGCATGGAGAATCAACGCGGACACAGTGATTTATTTTGTCACAGAGAAAGAGACCTCATATTAACCATCTAAGTGTCACTAACGTGTGTTTATAAATATATATACACGTTTATATACATATTACGTTCTACTGGGCATCAATTTAGAAAAACTTGTTTTTAAGTGTCCTGAACGCAGCGCGCAGCGCTGTTGGGCACACACGTGGCCAATAGAAACGAGGCAGCCAGACAGGTATGGAAGAAAACACTCCTTGGCAATGCTTTCACTGAGAAATGTTTCTCAGTTTGCATCAATCAATCAATCAATCCCATCCGATGTCCCGCCCCCGAGAACCATTGACCCCACAGTGATTAAGGTTCGTTTAGCTCCGCACACAACACTGGAAAGTGCCGTAAATATCAAATTCGCGGGCCGCACTAACATTAAACTTTCATATTAAGGTGGGGGCTGCAAAGTGTCGTCGGCCCGCGGGCCGTGAGTTTGAGACCCCTGCTTTAGATGATGGGACTTGGATGATTAATGACATCATGACCACTAATGTGTTCAGAACACAAACACATGTAGTGGAGTTATCCCTCCATCCATATAGATATAAAGTCAACAACCTATTAACATTAGACACCTGACTGGTACTGTCTACAACAGAGCTGTCAAACATGTGGCCCGGGGGCCAAATCAGGCCAACCAAAGGGTCCAGTCTGGCCCTTCAGATGAATCTGTGCTGAAATGACACTGAAGATATTAACGATAATATTGGTTCAGGTTCCATACTGCACAATACTAAATTATAACCTAAAAATACTCACAACCCCAAATCTTATCATGTATTCACAGTAAAACAAAGTAGTATTTAACAAAAAATGTGAATAACCTGAACAATCATGAAGAACCTGAAATAACTTAAGTCAGTGTAATTTTAACAATTTAGACTTAGACTTCCTTCAATGTCATTACACAGACACACACAATGAATTTGGTAACAAAATGTCATAGATTTGCAACTGATAGCACAAATAAATATGGAAGATAGAAAAGTGCACAATTGCTGAGTGAATCTAAAGCCACGAGCGTCTGCAGTGCAAGGTGACAACAAAAAATCCCACAGTCAATATAAATAAGAAATAAATGAGATGGACAGTAACAATGTAAACAGTACTATAAACAGTGAAAACACTGCACTTCAGTGTAAGCAATACTATGAAAAGTGTAAAATTACACATCAGTGTGAACAGTACTATAAACAGTGTAAATATTACACATCAATGTAAACAGTACTATAAACAGTGTAAAATTACACATCATTGTGAACAGTACTACAAATAGTGTAAATATTACACATCAATGTAAACAGTACTATAAACAGTATAAATATTACACATCAATGTAGACAGTACTATAAACAATGTAAATATTACACATCAATGTAAACAGTGAACACTGAATGTGGCTCCTGAGTGAAATGAGTTTGACACCCCTGGTCTACACCATGAGTGAGCTAACTTTAAACATATTTGATAACTTGAGCATCCACTAGGTTGTGTCAGGAAGGGCATCCAACGTAAAAACTCCTGCCAATTCAAATATGCGAATTGGATTCACTGTGGCGACCCCGGAAGGGAAATAGCTGAAAGAAATCATCAAGGGACCGATTGGCGTATTTTTTAAATGTGACTCTTCTTCAAGTCACAGATGCTGGTGCCCATCTCTGTCAAGTACATGTGTGAAACGCACATCTCAACCTGAGTTTCCCTGTTTGATGTGACTTTATTTGTCTATTCCATAGAGGGTTAAAGACAGATGTTCACTTTCCTCGACTAGATTTGTCTGACAGTAGTTGAAGTTTACACTTAACAGTTGCTACTCAATGAATCCACTCATTTGTTGTCCTTGAAAGAGAAACAACTTTTTTAAGGATGTTTAGTTCTCATGGGACAGTAATGATGCTAATATACTGTAGATGGCGATGCTAATATACTGTAGATGCATGTACCAGTAGCTTCAGTAGTTCAAATGAGCTCAACCTTAAACGTGTATGTCATTAAAATGTAACATACAAAGAATAATGTTTTAGATTTAATTTTTTTTTATTTTTCATTAGACAACAACATTACATTACACAATACAGTCAGATTTACTCACCACTAGGCCTCACCCCCCCACTCACACTAGAAGGGCCAGAGGCGACAGCCAAAACAAAACCAAACACCACAAGACAATGCAAAACAGTATGGAATGAAACAAGACAAATCAAGACAAAACAAAACAAAACAAAACCTTAACTATACGAACTGCGTAGGGAGACACATGTTAACCTCACACCTCATTCATCCCACAAGTTCCGCTAAGGTATATAGAGCTGAGTCCATGTGATGTATATCAGGTATATTCAAATCCTCTCCTACCTTCTGGAACAGACCAACTAAATTAAACTTATAAAGATTTTTCAGGTTACTGTCCACCCAAAACCCTCGATACTTAAAACCTGTAGGAGACCATTTAAAGGAGAACTTATGTTTAACACTATTAAAATCAAAGACAGACAGTGCCAGTATCTCACTTTTATCAAGGTTCATTTTATAATCCGAGAATAAACTGTATTCCCCCAGTATTTCCTTGAGGTGAGAAAGAGAGCGTTTCGGATTGATCAGGAATAAAATAATATGATCTGCAAATCGTGGAGATCAAGTGCTGACCTTGATTCCACTTATATTAGGGTTGTTTCTAATGGCTTCCGCCAGTGGTTCTATTGCCAGGGCCGGACCAACTGGATCCCCCCGTCTGTTCCCTCTGTAGAGGTAGAATGGGCCTGAGGTTACACCATTTGAAATGACTCTGGCCTGCGGGGAACTGTACAGGGCTTTAATCAGAGCGATAAATGCTTCACCAAATCCCAATTTTTTTTCAAGATGCTAAACAGATACAGTCATTGAACCATATCAAAAGTCTTCTCAGCATCTAGCAACACAGCCACACTTGGTATTTTATCTTTGTTAGACATAGTTGACAGTCTGTTTGTAATAAACCCTTTTTGGTCAGGGTTAACCAGCATTGGGAGACACACTTCCAGCCTTCTAGCGATCATTTTGGTGACTAATTTATAATCCGTGTTAAGGAGTGAGATTGGTCTATAGGAGGAGTATTTTTTAGGATCAGATATTAGATTTGATATGCCTTTATTTGTCCCACTCGGGGAAATTTCAGATAAAACAGTGTAAACAGACAGGGACTGTTTTACGACACAATTAATACTTTTGAGAAGTAACTACTTACATCCTGTGTACTTCTATCACTGTTTGCCTTGTTTTTTTTCAGAGTGAAATAGAATGATTTTTTCCCCCGCTGTAGGTACATCACAAGACAGAATTTGGCTCTAACCTGACAGGCCATGGCTTCCCTGATCCCGGACACCTGGACAATGTCCTGGAAGAGCTCCGAGCTCAGGGCATCATAGAGGACGAGGGACTCATGGAAAAGTGAGGGATCAGAGAAAAGCAGAGAAAACGAGGCATCACTGGCACGAAGCAGAGCAGTGAAGAAGAAGAACGAATGGTGGCGGAACAATAAAGGGTCAAGAAGACCAGGTTTAGGATGGAGACATACTCCTCCAGCACTTACAGGAGGTGCAAGGAGAGGGTTGGGGGCTGTAGGGGAACATTGGTGTTTGTTTTTTTGTTTTTGTTTTTTTTTTTCAATTTTGTGGTGATAACCACTTTTCAGGGTGTTGATTGAGTCACTGCTGCCTGTTCAAACACAAGCAGATGTGGGAGGGAGGTCGACAGAAGCAACAGCAAGAGAGCAACGGAGTCACTCACGGCTTTAGCTCTTAGCTACAGGTACTAAATGTCCACATGTGAGAATGAGTTGGTACTAATATTTAGGACGAAAACAAGTTTACTTTACTGTGAGAAAGAGGGGGAAATAAGATGGTAAATGTTAAAGCAGTTCAGGTCAAACTGGGTGAGAAGGAACAAAGAGAGATGCATCCAATGGGTATTGAAGTCGTGAGAACAAAGAAAAATGTAGCAAGAAAGCGATAAAGATGGTTCTGGGAATGTAGCGTAGGTCTGGAGTAGAGTAAAACTTATTGTTATGGTACTTGACCTGTACTTCAGTGGTACTTTGCTGGTACTTTGGCTCATATACAGAGGCAGGAACCTGTTGCTTCGACCTCCTATTTGTTTCTGCTTTGTCTGGTGCTGGTGCTCCCCCTGGTGGTGTGTGTTATCAGTACAACCTCCGAATCCAAACATTCATGCTTGTCCTACCTCCGTTCCACCATCACTCCTGTCATCCTCACATACCATCCCCTTCTTTTTACCTCTGAGTGTTGACTGGAGTTCTTTTAGGTGAGTCATTCTATGAAACGGGTGCCATTTCCACTTTACAATTTCTAAAATTTTCATGGAAAGCAAACTCCTTTTTTCAAAATCCTCAACATGAAAGATATTTTAACCGTCCAAGAAAAAACATTTTCCCACCTCAGGCATAAAATCCTTATTAAATAGTATCCTATTTTGTTTAGATTTGTAGCCATTTTAGTACCACTCCATCACCGACAAAATGTACACTGTTGAATCGATGGTACATTAAATACATTTTACAAATTTTACATTTTTGGCTCATTAGCTATGAAATATGAATTTCACTTAACAGTGTAAATAACACTAAAACGTGACGGGGTGGTAAATTTCATCCTAAAACAAAATACACTTTGGCACATTTTTTGTTCCTTATGCACTTCATCAAATGTTGTTGACCCAAATGGCACTTGTTTGGTAGAATGACTCAGTTACAGTATGTTTATGACGTGTGTGAAAAATGACAAAAGACCAAACAATGGCCTTTTTGTTCAGGCCTTTTTTAAAGTCTTACATTTGAGCCACCGTGGTACAAGTTAGCCCCTCATATACAGGTACCAGTATTTACTTTTTTTTTTTTTTTTTTTTTAAATCTCTGTTAATAGTTGACATGGTTTATTTGGATATAAACATTGTATTTGTCTTTTTACAGCAGGGTACGAGTAACAACAGTTGTGGGTTGAAGCGGTGATTCTTAAACAAACCAAGAAAACAAACCAAGACTAGATTCACACTGCGGTTATGTTTGGTTTTTCATAACATGTATCGTGGTCTTTGTAGTCCCAGGTTGGGTCCACTTCCACAAGTCGGAACAGTCGTCAGTTCATCTCGTGATGAACTGCCTCGATGCATTATGGGTGCCATTTGAATGCACATCAAACCTGGAGAAGATTAATGGTCTGTGTTTCAAAAGAAGAAGGCTGTAGTGTTCGAGAACAGATATCAACCGCAAAGAACATTAGTTTATTAATGAAAAATAAAACACTACCTTTAGGGGCCTCCATGTTGTCTACTGTATTACATTGTGCAGTGGGATGTTATGAAAATATAAATCTTCATTCTCTGGTTTTGTAAGTAATCTAAACAGCCAGACGCTAAGAATAATTGGGAATTAAATCTGAAACGATGTCCGTGTTTGGTTACATTAATGTTGCCGGGGAACACAAGGTTTCATCTGATGCCCAGAGACCCTCGGATTGGGCAAAAGTTTAGATGGGTAAGGGTTAGTTAAGGTTAGAGTTAGGATAGGGTTAGTTCAGCAGAGTTAAGGGCAGGGTCGGGGTTAGGGTCAGCAGAGCTACAATAGAAACACAGATCAAACATATTTGACCCATCAAACATAGGTCAATGATGATGGAGGGGGAGGCAGTCTGTATATCTTTTTTCATTTTTATTTATTTATTTTTTATCACAAGCCACATGACAGACTTAAGGCTGGTAGTGGGTTTCTTTTTCCGCACAGTTAACCACAGTAATAGTCACAGCTTGGACTGCAAAAACCAAATCCACGGCTTTAAACATTTACAGATATTTGGCTGAATACAGAGTGGCTGCTTCAGTGGCCTCGGCTCTGCGCTGTATTGCCACTCAAGTCACATTTTTTGTATTTGCATGTAAGGAAAGAAAGCCATGAGACGCCACTTGTGCGCATCTCTGGCTTTCTTGGTAGAGTGCACAGGGGACAGAGACTGCTGTGGGTTGTCCAGAGAACTGGCTCACGTGGTCATAGTTGGTTTCCATTTCATTCTGCAAAGGCATGACAACACATATTTTTAGATTACAACTGGAAGGTGTCCATCTATTCTACCAAGTTTATTATCAAATAAACATCTGTCTAGTCAGACCTGTTTGTAGCATCTTAAATCATTGATGTCTAGTGTGACCGGGTTGGAATGAGCTTCCATGTTTATGCTGATCTGATCTCTGCCTCCACTTCTTAATAACACTGTGTCCAGTCAGGATCTGACCCTGGTACACCGTCTTACTAGTCCTGTGTATGGGAAACAGTCCCTGTACTCTATAGTACTGTGTATATGACCAGCGTGATCCCAGTGTATGCGTGTGGTACTCCATGGGTGTAACATCATCCAAGCCCTAACCTGTATGATGAAGAGTCTAGTGATGATGATGATGATGATTATGGTGATCCCTGTATGGTAACTTCTTTTATCATATGGCTTTTCTTTTTTTTGTATATAAAATCTCACCAGCCTCATATCATAATTAGCTGTCTTTAGTTTTTAATTGTTTATCCGGGTCATAGCCAATGATGAAAAGAGAATCAACACTGTTAGGAAAGGAAAGTTACACTGATGTCCCAATGGGGCCAGTAAAAATAGAACTTAGGCAGTTATGCTATGAAAGTAAAATATGTCATTAGATTTTTTTTTTCTCCTTCAATTACTAATAATAATTTGTTCTTGAGATTTTCATACTTTACATGTTTTGACTTTGTACATTTGTTTTATACTTTGCCCTTTTCATTGTTTTACAAAGACAGTATTGGACTGTGTACAGTCCTTAAGCTGATGTGTGTGGTCTTTTCTTTGGAAAAGGAATCTGCTGGTAGACGTGTGTTTGAGGTGAATGCTCCATATGCCATGTGTCCAGCTGTTCTGTAATGGACCGTTTGGTCCTTCCTTCTTGTCCTCGAATGGTTGAAGTGCAAACGGAGAGGATTCTTTTAAGCGAGTAAGGTGGTGTGAATCACAGTTTCTTGTGCGCCCTGGCAGTAACACTGCACATTGAGGGAAAACACATCCATCTGTTTTGAAAGGTGTTTTTTTTTACCTGAATTGTCTCAAACATTGGGTTTTCATTCTGAAAAGTGAAGCAAACATTAAAACATAATTTTATGCAGTAGCATGATTTGAGTGTCCTTTTGTGTGGTAATGGATGTCTTCACCAGAGGACACTGGCAGTGCCCATGCTTCTCTCTATCGTACACTATGGTTAAAGACATTTTTCCCAAACTGCACTTCCTTCCATCACTGGTTTCACTTCCTACTGTTTCCATTAGCATCTCCTTCAAAATGCCTGTTGGTAAAACATCTGTGCCATTTGAGGTGGCATGGACAGTGGTCGAGAGACAGAACGTCCAATGCGCAAACGAGGAAAGCCAAGTGAAAATACAGTAGACGTATCTGCTGGAGAACAACTGGTTAATACAAATAAAGAATGAATATGAAACTGACCTGTGTGTTTTTTAAAGACTGTTAGTAGTGGACAGGGTTAGTGGACCATGGACGCTGGTAGCTCTGTTGGACAGCACAATGTGATCTCAGATCTGTCTAATATTTTTGGAAAAGAGGACAACTCAAACAGTACAATAACAAAATACGTCTACTGGACCTCATCTTGATCCATCTGGGTCAGCTTTAGGGAAGTGAGTGGACACAAATAAGTTAGAAACATGAGTATGGTGGCACGTGAGACAAGCATGGCGACATATGAAAAGGATGTGGGTGAGCTTGTCGTGACTTAAGGTAGGGTGGAGCAGAAGTTGCATTTTTTTCTGGACCATTTCAAAATAATCTCGGAAGTCCACTCTTTCTCCCTGACACACTCGTTGAACACATCCAACTGTCCCTCTCTTTCCGGTGTCCCTCCCTCAAATGCACTTGTTCATCCTAACACCAAGGTTACCCTGAATACAAACAGACACGAAATGTGATATTGAGAACAATGATCTACATCTTGCTACATGTTGTAGATTCTGCAACAGTTTTATATGACATTACAAAGTGAATAAAGGAAAATACCAGCAACAACATCGTGTCATACATACAATGTAGTGAACTTAACAGGTAGTCTCCTACCTTAGCTCCTCCTGCTCCAGGTGCAGAAGTTTAGTACTTCATATACTACTAACACACAAAATATGAAGCACATTTACTTTCTAGATTTCGATTAATTGGACTACAAAGTCCCCTTCAGGCTTCACACACTGATATACAGACTTGTTCTCATAGTACAAGTTACAGCTTTAGAATAAAAAAAGCTAAATGTTTCTTTCCAAATTCGAGTTTATACTTGGAAGGATTTGTCTGTCTTACAGTCCTCATGCATGTCCTGCACCGCTCTAACATACTCCTCTGTCACTCCACACTTCCTCATACACTCCCACAGTTCCTCTCTGGGCACCCTGTCATAAGCTTTCTCCAGATCTACAAAGACACAGTGCCGCACCCTGACCTTCTCTGCACTTGTCCATCAGCATCTTCAAACCAAATACTGTGCAATACTGTGTAGTACTCAAAAGACTTCTTGACCATTATTTTCAAAACAATGATGTGTAGCTCTACAGCCGAAAATATTGCATCTAGACAATTTGTGTCAAATCTAGCGATCGGCAGATGAAGTTATGTGAACGACTGAAGGCTTTCATCCTATTGGTTCACTCCAGTGCAAAGCTTCTTGAAGCTTCATTTGCCAGGACATTACTGGACGCAAAAAGATAAGTTGCCATGAATTTGAAGTGTGTGGCATTTTGCAAAAAGCCTGGGAATAAAACTGTCAACAAAATAAAGAAGTATACAACACATGTATATATAGTACATATATACATATATATATAGTAATGGCAGTATACTGTGTACAGTATATACAGTACATATACATACATATATACTGTATGTGTATAGTATATGTGTCCTTGTATAGTATAGTATATGTACTATATATACTGCCGGCTGCTGGATAGCTCAGTGGGTAAGGCTGGGGCATAGGGGATCCAGGTTTGATTCCCGGGATGAGCGTCCAGTGTCGGTCCTTGGCAAGACCTTTCATGCTGCTTTCATACAGGTGGTCCTTGGGTTACGGCGCACTCGACTTAGGTCATTTCGACTTTACATCGCTCAAGTCTACTTAACGGCACCAGGATCGTTATATTATATTCTTGTTTTTTGTGTTTTTTCCAGTGTCTCCATTGCAGCCCTTTTACCCTCTACCCAACTGCAGCGTCGCCTTTTGTTCTTCCCCTTTTTGAATAACACTTTTAGTGTATACACTTCTATTTTTTGTGGAATAAACTCTTTGTGTTTTCTTCGAACTCCTCCGTGTCTGGGTCTAACCTTTATAATACATAACAAAACCAGTCGTAAGTCACATTGGTCGTAAATTGGAGCATATGCAAAATGCTAATGATGTACACTGCAAAGGATGAAGCGGGTTTGGAAGATGAATGAATAAATGAATATAAAATTGTACTGTATTGTAACGGCCCGGCTACGACCCAGGACGAAGGACCACAACAACGCAGCTCTTTGCAGGAAGATGCTTCTTTTA
>JAPTHA010000001.1:27547305-27559927 GCA_029814585.1 Gymnapogon annona
GTGGATGTCTTTATCATTCTCAAACTACATGACTGGGGAAAAATCCAATTTTCCTAACCACCGGAGTTGTGTTTCATTAGTACAAACAAGAAGAAGAATCAGTTTTCAACCTTCAAATGTCCGCTAGCGTGCATTACAGTATGTATTACTTCAGTACAATAAGTCTTATTCAGGATAATGCTTTAGAGAATACACGACAACAGTTCCACAAAGTCTCTTCGACTATATCCCCATTATGTAACAAATGAACTCTTCTCCATAGTTACACTCTGCTAATTCCATTCTGGAATAACGCATTTAAAACATATAGAGTTGAAGCCTGATCCACTTCTGCTTGTACTTGAAGTCTGATCGGTTTTCTCAGCTCCACAAATATCACCGTCAACTGTTTTTTTTTTTGTTTTATAACCTTCCTTGCTGCGATAGGACGTAGGTCCAGGGAGGGGGGTGTAATGTGAGATGTTAATGTGTTTGTTCTTCATGTTTGCAATTTTTTGTGGTGTTAGAGGGGGTTGTACTTTTGGTTTATTTACTTTGTATCTAATTTTCAAAATGAGGACAAACCATACTAATGGACATTTGACTGATTAATTCTGCAATGGAATAAAAAAACATTGATAAAAAAAAAGTATTAATCATAATCTTAGTATCCAAGGGCCCCGCATACAGGGTCCATATTATATTAGAAAAATAAATTGAATAAAAAAAAATAAAACCTTGTGAGGATGAAAGCATTATGATTGGCCTGGTTTCACTTTATGTGAGGATTCATGGGTGCAATTAACCTGCACCAGGGATTTTCAGCCCTGGTCCTGGAGGCACGGTGTCCTGCATGTTTTAGATGTTACCCTCTTCCATCACACCTGGTTGTCATTATGTCGTTACCAGGCTTCTGCAGAGCTTGGTGATGAGCTGTTCAATAACTGAATCAGGTGTGATGGAAAAGGGAAACATCTAAAACATGCAGGACACCGTGCTTCAAGGCTCGGCGTTGACAAACCCTGACTTACAACTGTTCACTTGGATTCAAAGTTCTGTCTCAGCTGATTTATTCAGCTAATTTGAATTTTCCTATGATACAATTGACATAAAAACACACCTGACTGAAACTACCCAGATAGCATTTGGCATTTTTGACTATTGATAGTACAATAACCCTTTGGCTTAACTGTGGTATGATTAAGGTTAACCATAATAGTTAAACATAAGGAGGTTATGACTGAGTTATGGCATATGTCTCATTGGCAAAGACACTGAGAAAAGAGTAGGATCAAGTTGAGGGACGGTATGTCATTTTTATGGCAAACCAGAAGATTCAGTAAAAGAGTGGCAATTTCTGATTCCAAAGTTGGAAGTGTTTTGGGAACATTCATCCAGAAAAGAACTCATCTTCATTTTTCAAACAGTGATCAACACTGAGGTATTGACTTTATTAGTCCCATGAGGAGAAATTTCACACACAGCAGCGTAATACAAAGAGTTTAAAAACAATGGGAAATATGGACTGCATTTATATAACGCTTTTCTACACATATGTGCCTAAAGCGCTTTACATTGGCCTCACATTCAACCATTCACACACACATTCACACACCAGTGGGCAACTGCTGCCATGCAACACGCTGCCAGGCTCCACTGGGAGCCACTTAGGGCTCAGTGTCTTGCTCAGGGACACTTCAACACGTGGACATTCAGAGCCAGGATTCAAACCGCCGACCCTTCGGCGATTGGACGACCTGCTCTACCAACTGAGCCACAGCCAACCCAAAAGACATTGTTACACTGACCATCTTATTTATTCTTATTTATATTGACAGTGTGTGTTGTTACATCTACACTGCAGCCACTCATGGCTTCGGATGCATTTCAGCAGTTGTGCACTTTTCTATTTTCCATATTTATTTGTGTTATCAGCTGTCAATTCTATGACATTTCGTTACCAGATTCATTGTGTGTGTCTGTGTGATGACAATAAAGTAAGTCTAAGTCTGAGTCTAAAGAGAGCAGAACAGAATAGATGTACATATTCCAATATTATAAACGGGGGTGAGGGGCACAAATACGGACTATTTAGATTCTGGTACATCTACCCAGAACCTTGTCAAAATGGCACGCCAGTTTTGGGCCAAATGTAAGCCAAAATGATTTTGCTATCTGGGTACGTTTCACTTGATGAATCTACAGTGTTGGTTTTATTGTGGTTCTCCTCCTCCCTGCGTGAAACGGCAGCACGGTCACTTGTTTTGAAAACCGTAACCGGATGTGCGCCTTTCGTATCGAAACCTTGACGCTGTTGAAACGCAGGGAGGCTGCGCTCAGGTACGGGAGCGCATCTCACTCGGGTAGAGGCAGAAGGAGACACGGGGGCGGATATTTATAGCCTTAAGCGAAACTGCAGCACAGATAAGGCTTTGGGACCAGGCCGCAGAGACAGAGAGAGAGAGAGAGAGAGAGAGGGAGAGCGAGAGAGAGGGAGAGAGAGAGAGAGAGAGAGAGAGAGAGAGAGTTTACAGGGAGCACGACGGCAAAAACAGGACACGGCGAAATGAAGCAGTTCCTTTCGGTAGTGTTACTCGGGGCCGCGGCGGTGGTTCTGGTGAACGGAGGCGGTTCCGACGGTGGGATCTCCTTCGAGTACCACCGCTATGAGGAGCTGCGAAAAGCGCTGGTGTCGGTGTGGCTGCAGTGTCCGAACATCACCCGCATCTACACCATCGGGGAGAGCTTCGAGGGCCGCGAGCTGCTGGTGCTGGAGATGTCCGACAACCCCGGGACGCACGAGCCTGGTCAGTCTTTACGCATACACGTCTGTCCTTCCTAACGCGGTGAACGCGCACCCCATCCCCTTCTCTTTGCGGTCCCCCCCACCACCCCAGAACCCTTTCCCCTTCTTCCTTCGTGGAAGAAAAACCATCTCCTGACGCTGTGACAACACAAACACATCATGCGCTCTTGTGCGTCGCAACCCGGCGATGCTCTGAATTTCCGTAGTGGTCACAAATGACAAGTCATTTTTATTTTTTATTTTTTTAATTCAAGTGACACAGAATACGTGGAAGCGGCGACTTGGAGCGCGCAGGTGTGTGTGTGTGTGTGTGTGTGTGTGTGGGGGGGGGGGGTGTTTTGGGGTGGGTGTGTTGCTGTGCGTAAAAGCGGCGGGCGCAGGGCCTCACTGCATCACTTCAGAGGAATCTAGATGACAGATTGGACCAACGCAAAGCCGCCATTTTGCTGGATGATAAGAATCTCCTCTTTGAGTCTCCTGAATCGTGACTCCGAGGGAACATCTCAAAGTCTGCATGGATCATTTGGCCGCGTTTTAAATTCATATCATTTCTAAATGAAAAGCAGATGTGGTAGTTGTAGTGTTGGCTCCAGTGCAAGCATTTGACATCGAGGAGCTCCAGGAGGAAGCCTTTGATTGAATATGAAGTGAGCAGTAGACCCTGAGAGGCTGTTTTCATTTCTATTGTGGGCCTGAGTTGTATTAGAGTAATGCTACACTGGATAATGACCACCGTGCCCTGCTGGAAAGACTGGACTGGTGTCAGGAAATGAAATCCTACTTGGTTTGCACACCACCGGCCACAAGAAGAACTGCAAATATGAGCAGCCTCCTTTGATGTCTTCAGGCGCAGCTCATATATTGTAACCTGATCAGGAAAAATCTCCTCATTAAGTCTGTCTCCATGTCATCCCCCCTGACACTTATGAAGAGTAATGCATCCCCAAAAACAGAAAAAGTATGTCAGATTTCAGTATATGCTTTCAGCATCTGAAAGCATTTAGACTATGGAGAAAATTAAACTTAATAATTTAGTCCTTTGTGTTTCGGGCCGGATCTTAATTAAATGGAAGGACCTACAAAGTCAAGTCATCAATCATCATTGGCTGCAGGATTAATCACATACAGCTATTAAATGCCTGTTTTATGTCCCCCCCTCCCAGTTTCTAGGCTGAAGCGACTATGTTTAGACCAGAAGCATTTGTCCTGATCTCTTAACAGTACTGTCAGAATGTATGTGCAAATATATAAGGAGCAAAAAGGAGTCGTTTTTCTGCAGCCTTTCACTTTCATGCATCTTGAACGTGACATTTGCTTAAACTCTAGTAATGAAGCAGATGTTTGCTTTTCTGATACGCATGGAATCGCCAAAATCCAGATATTCATGTTTTATCATAGGCTAAGATCTTACCCTGGATTATACACTATATGGTCCCAGAAGACCACATACCGTATAATCCAGGGGTGTCAAACCCCTTTTAGTTCAGGGGCCCATACCCAATGTGACCTGCAAACATTGGGCCATAGACTGGAACAGGCTTTTAAGCATACAGTATTTACTGCATCCATCCAAAAGTCTACCCATCTCTAGCCATTTTTGGTGAACTAAAGCAAAAGGATACACTGGGAATGTGGTGCTTTGGCCACATGTCTGTGTCAGACAGGTAATGTGTGCATGTAGGTTGTTGTTATTAGTGGGAGACGTTCCACGCTCAGACATCACTTAAAGGCCGTGTCCGTGGATTAGTCTGAGGACCTACACATCAGACCAACTCTGTGAATAACTGGAACACGATGAGTGACTCCTGTCCAAAGAGTGGATATTTTGCAGAAAGCTGGTCATTTCTTCTGCCTAAATTAAAAGAGGCAGTCGGACTGTGTTTCCTATATAAACAGAGTGTGTCCAGGGTGTATTTTGTTGGGGTTTCTACACCAGTATATGACTGATGTAGCGTTTCTGTGTAAAGGGTGTATTTGTGTGGTCGGTTTTTTTTTCGTGTCTGTGTGTGTGTGTGTGTTTTGCTGCTCACATGGTCACAGGAGTCTAATGAGCGCATGTGCGTACTAAATAAGCCTGTAATAGGCCGGTGGGCGTGCGTCGGCATGAGTCACGGTAGCGATGTGGAGTCCTTATTACTACCAGATGAGTTTCCAAGCCGCCGCGCCACTACACACCACTACACACCACTACACACACAGCTCATAGCCTCCACAGACAAGGGTCAGCACCTCCACTCCCTCCCCTCTTGTCTTCACTCCTTCTACCTCTGCTGAGCAGGGGTGGGGGTGTAGGTGTGTGTGTGTGTGTGTGTGGGGGGGGGGGGGGGTTTGAAACACAGACAAAAGGACATGTATGAGAAACAGGGAAGAACCGGCAGAAAAACACAGGTATATGAAACTCCCCTTAACTCCCCTTAGCATTATTTGATCTGACCCAGCAATGTGTTAAATCTCTAAGGTGGAGCTAAAATTATGGTTGCCACGGCAATAGATCGGCTTAGCACTCTGAGCTGACTGGCAGCTTGTGGTTGGCTGACTGACTGGGCTCCGGGGACGACTGTCCTGAGCTCCTGCATCTGTCAGTAAGCGGCCATCTGTCACACACTGCGGCACCGGAAGTGCCTATAGCCAAGAGTGTAAACAACCTGGTTACCTATTAATACACAGCACGGGAAACAGCTGACATGTTCTATATCCTCCACACAACTGGCTCGTATTGTAGGGTATGTGAGTGTTTCCAATCTGTAACTATGTACCACGCTGCTATGAAGTGAAACCCTATTGTGTAATCACATTAACTGGATCTTATACTTGCACTGTATAATTATGCCCTCTCCTGTTTGTCTGCAGTGTGTGACTGTATTTTATTTGTGTTTGGTGTGACTGGTTTTGTGTTGCCGTCTTGGAAGCACATCTCAATGAGTTTTTTTTACCTGGTTAAATAAAGGAAGATGACTGTAAGAGATTTATGCTTCGTGTAGATGTGAAATACTGTCATGACGATCGGTCACGATAGGTGTGTGTAATGAGGCAAAAAAACAAGTCATATCTTGATATACCTAAGAGCTTTGGTGACGTGTGTGTATAGATATATATTCTTATTTATTCCTTATTTATATTGACCCCGGCTGGACATTTGACCGGGTTGGTGCATTTGGGGACCCGGGTTCGATTCCCGATATGAGTGTCCAGTGGGTTGTGTCAGGAAGGGCATCTGACGTAAAAACTCCTGCCAAATCAAATATGTGAATTGGATTCGCTGTGGCGACCCCGGAAGCGAAAAAGCCGAAAGAAACCATCATCATCATCATTTATATTGAGTGTGTGTGTTGTCACCTTTGCACTGCAGCCACTCATGGCTTTGGTTTTACTTCAGCAATTTTGCACTTTTGTATTCTCCATATTTATTTTGTGCTATCAGTTGCCAATCTATGACATTTCGTTGCCAGATTCATTGTATGTGCCTGTGTGATGACAATTAAAGGAAGTCTAAGTCTAATATATGTATATATAATCTGATATGATTAAAACACCAAAATTATAAACACAATGGATAACGCAGATGAAAATCATAGTGCAATAAATACTGTCTGTTATGCAGCTATATTTGTTTTCAGTGTTTCCACAGGATAAAAGGCTGTTCTCAGTTGTATGTCATTGCTCTGAAAACAGTACCATTTCTACATGGAAGCCTGTTATTACGTACATTTATTTAATTGGATTCACTGCAGTTTTAGTCATATCGTTCAATATCACTTTTCAGAGACTCGCCACCAAATGGTTCACAGCCTGTGTGAAATGCAAGAATCTTTGTCTGTAAATCTTGATTAGAATTGAGGGAAAAACTCCCAAAAAACACATTTACCCAGGAAAATAAACAATAGATTGTCAGGAAAAGCCACGTAGTCACACGATATTGTATGCACAGACATTTGGAAGATCAGTTAATTCAGATTGATCAAAGTTATGTACAAAAAGAGTTTGTTGACTTAAATTGTGGGGAATCTATCGCTGTTTTGAAATGTAGAAACTGAAGGCTGTGCAATCTTTACTGTGAAGGGTTAATAAGTTCATCAGGATGGATCTTTATATTTCATTAGACAACACCACAGCTACATTCATACTCGACAAGATGACATTCTCAACCCACAATGGCAGGGTCAGGGACAGCAGGCAAAACACACACAAACTCACACACACACACACACAAATAAATAAATGTGAACGACAGGAGTCACAGACAGACATATGTTGACCTCACATGGATGGATCTATTTTACATAAAGCAGTGAAACTGTGGTCACCTCTACTGAGGACAAAAAGGCATTGGCCTCGGAGGACGTTCTATAAGAAACAATTGACCAGGAATGAAATGTTCTGAATAATAACAACTGTTGAAAACGTCTCACATTCAACATTTATGAATCTGAACGTCACCCGCATTGAACATCAAGGTGTTTTGGATGAATCTGAAAACACTTCTATTGTTTGACAGAGCGTTTCTGTTTATCAGTGTCACACTGGTTCGTGCCTGACTCAAAGACAGTTACGTAATGTACGCGCGCCACCAGCGCTTCTTTAAAAACAAGAGGGAAAAAAAAACAGATGAACATTATCTACTTGTGTCGTTTCATGAAAATGTAACCGTATTAAAATGAAAGGTGGGACAGATTAGGAGAAACTGGTTTCCTGAAGCTTCAACGGGAACATTCACACAGGCATCGTGGTTGATACATTACCATGCTGTCATAATAAGAGGAGCAAGCTCAAACAATTATTTTTTTATCATTTGACAGAAGAGGCATGCAACACACGCGCACACACACACACACTAGTGTCCTGTTCAGATATAGAACAGCCCTTGATGTATGGTGAGTTTAATGTACTTTGTCCCCAATCAAAGGCATACAACAAGGAACAAGGAATACAAAGGAACGAGGAATACAAAGGAGGCTTTTTTACTCCTCTGTACAGATAGTGAAAACGGCTGAGAGGAAGAGGAGCAGCTGGAAAGAGGAGGTATTTATGATGATGGAGAAAACGGGAAGTCTCTGAGAAAAGGGTGAAGGGACTTAAGGGGAGACAGAGACAGAAGGAGGATGAAGGAAAGGCTCCGACATCAACCAAAGGTCATTTATTAAACAACAGAGGCCCACGTAGCACCTCCTCCTCCTCCTTTTCCTCCTCCTCCTCCATTCTCTGCCTTCCAGGGCCTCCACTTCTTCTTTTTCTATTTCCTGTCTTTTCTGCTTCTTTTTTTTTTATCAGTAAAGCCCTCAGATTCTTTCCTGCTGTGTCATGGGAGCATTGAGATTGTGTTTCCTGTCGTTAGTCCTGTCGTTAGTTCCCTTTAGTTAATAGCAATTATCAAATCCATTACCAGAAGACCATGAACTGTATAATCCAGGGGTGTCAAACTCATGTTAGTTCAGGGGCCACATGCGACCCAATGTGATCTGAAGTGGGCTGGACCAATAAAATAAAATACAAAATAATAATAAAAATTGTGTATGTTTTAATGTGGAAAAACTGCAATTATATGAAAATGTGAATAACCTGAACAACCACGAATAAGTGTATTTTACAACCATATTATGTCCCTGCATATTATTAACACAACTTACAGTGGATCTATATCCATTAAGAACTTGCACACATTTTTCTTAAGGCTTTTCAATTTGTTCTTATTTGGGCTGATTACTCACATTTTTCCGTGAAAGGATAGTTTGTAAATATAAACATTTTCACTTAATTAAATATTCTTTAATATGAAACCCAGAAGAATATTTGGAGGTGTCATTATTTGTGGGTTATCATTCTGATGTGTAATGGGTTATCATTCTGATGTGTTGTGGCCACGGGCCAGTTGTGGCCCACGGGCCATACGTTTCACATCCCTGATATAACCCCTCCAAAAGATTATGAAAAGAGATAATACGACTACATATGTGTTATACACATACTTGATCTATGGTGGCTGAAATGTTTAAGTAAGATACTGTACTGTTACCCATAAAGATTCTTCTTTTTTAAAAATGTATTCCTATTTATGGTACAGTGATTACATACTATGTCCAAGTTACTCTTTATTTATCAAGAATAAATACTTTTAATTTACATATATTATAATTGTAATCTTCTTGGTATGATCTATGAGTCTTGATGTTACCATTTGTCTGTCTCTGTAACTTCAAATAGCAAACCTGTTTTTCTCTATGTTTCTTTTTTATTATTTATTGTATGTATTGTTCTGTCATCTCTGGTCTTGTCATTGTCAAGTCTGGGTATAAAATAATGTATATCTTTTAATTTCAGATTAGCAGAACGTGTTGAATGTGTACGTCTGTAGGCGATCTCTGGTCTTCATTTGGCCTGTATCAGTCGTGGACTTCTGCTGTCTGTGTATCTGTGTTTCGTGACGGAGCTGGCAGACATCCACACTTAACTAACTGTGTGTGAGTCGCGGTCAGACTGAGAGTGACAGTGTGTTTGCTCGCAGGTCTCAGTTGATTTGTCTCCCTAAGCACCTGCCCTGTCAGGGTTGCCATGACGACTGAGAGCGCTACAATGCGGTGCCTCCCTGATGACGCAGCAGCAGAAGTCATTATTACGCGGTCGCCTAGGAAACAGTATTGATCACCTGTCAGATGGTTTTGATGAAGGTGCAAATAATACAGTGGGTTTTGTCACAGATGGATTATGTCGCAGAGAGAGAGAAGATGCTTAGAAGGAGTTAAATGAGGATTAGGTCATCTAGTGTTGGAAATCAATCGGTGTATTGTCCATTAATTCTGAAAAAAAACAATTAAGTATCGCTTGAGGTACATTTTCCAACCGTCAAACTAAAATGCACAACGTGATATGAGAATTTATTTTCTGACGTAATAAATGAGTTTATTAAAGCTGACCTCATCTCAACTCTAATGGGTTTTGAGCTGAAAAGGGTTTGAAACCACTGATCCATTATCCCTTCACTAATTCCATATTGGTATACGTGTTAGTAGCACTAGTGATCCAGATACCGGTAGTTGCTTTTATGCTGTGTGTGTTGTGTATTCGTGAATCCTGTGCCATATTTGTCCAGCAATCACTGACATAGCATTGTGGCAATAGCAACCTGATTACAAGGCTATTGTATTCCAAAATTACTATCTATTCCCAAAATATTGGTCGTATAAATTTGCGCTTTTCTGAACTGCAGCAGTTGGCTGTTTCTGGATTTTGTGCGATTCCTAAGACATTCCTTCTTTTGGTGCTTTGATGATGTACGATCTGTGCGTTGTCAAGGAAACCTCTGATAGAATAGAATAGAACTTTATTCAACCAATTCAAAATCATCCAGCAGCTCTCAGTTTAAATATACATAACAAAAATACTCATCAGAGTTAAAGAGAAAAAATAAATACACCGGAAATGTATATACACACCAATTCTAAAAATATATACACAAAAAAAATAGTATGACAAGGTACAACAAGGTAAGAGCAACAAGTAAGATACATGCCATTAATCCATTACGTCAGCTCATGCTTGTGCATTTATGGAGTCACTCTGGAATTGGGTTTTTCATTCCATTTCTCACTGTTCTGTGCATAAACTGCAGTTGTACAGTTGTAACTCAACTGAAAAATACATGGCAGGCATGTTTCTTTTTCCCTCTGTGGAATACACACAACAACATACACACACGGTTGAGTGGGACGAGAGTCAGCTTGACACTGAAAATGACATTTTGATGTAGTTCCACCCGTGCACTGAGATGTCGCCCTCTTGTTAAAGTGTGTACGTATGAAACGGGCCTCTTGCGAAAGCACTAATGAGAATGATCTGTCTCATTATTGAAAATGTATGTGGTGATACGGGAGTGTGTGGGTGAGAAATGTACTAGCCCTGCTTTTTCCTACTCTGCCTTAAAACATAAAGCCCCCGAAACAAATACCCATTATATAGTCATCTCTGTATATGTATGCTGGCACATAGTCATGATCAGTTCAGTATGTGCAGAAAGTGCTCTGTAACACATCAGTACTGACATTTCTGATATGAAAAACAGGGGTTTCTTTAGGGGAAAAAAATGTCTCCTGAGCATCTGTGCAATAGCTCGAATAGTAACTCATTTTGGCAGTGAACAACTTCAAAGTGCATGTACGTACGTGTGAGTGCACGTGTTTGAAAGCTCTGACAGCCTGTAAAAGCCAACGTAAGGACAGAAAGAGTTAATTGTAGCCTTCAAATCATTAGTAACAACTCAGAGAGAAACCAGATTCATGTGTTTAAAAATATCCCCAGTTCCAGATGTGTACTGAACTGTGCAGCATGCACAAGACTCACTCATAAAGCCTCTGGGAATACATCGGAAATGCACCAAAAGGTCCCTGAAATCAACATGAAATGGAAGGAAAAATACAAATGTGATCTTATTTCATCTGACTGTGCAGTAGGTTCACGCGAGAAAATCGTTAGAAGAGAACGTAAGCAAGAAAAGTTGGTGGAAAAACTATAAAAACCTAACAAATCATTCTGTTACATGTACTCTGCCTCTCACAGGCTTGTGTTTATTAAAGTGTTTTTTTTTGTTTTTTTTGCTGGTGTTTTTATGGTCTATACTGTTACTTGTAGCAGTCCTTTCAGCAGTGCTTGTTTCTGTTGTATGCTTGTGTGTTTGTGCTGATGATTACGCGTGTAGAGACTTAACAGTTCATTACACTATGACACAGATGGTAAGAAAACTGGCTCTCCATGTATAACTTTCAGTTATTATTAGTTTAGTATATAGTATTAGTATTGCAACAAAATAAAAATAGAAATAACACCTCTATAGTGTGTACTGGGACATGGTCATTACTCACTACTAGTGTATAGATGCAGTTAAAATAAGTAATATTACTATTTTAATTATTTAATCAAAACAATGGCTCAAGCTAGACAGCTAAAATAAATCATTCAGCCAGGTTAAATGTACTGGATGCTGCTTTCTTTTTTTTGTACAGTAGGTCTATTAATATACCTTGAGTGAAGAGTTGGTGCTTTGATTTGGTATTGACATCAGAAACTCTGATGCTGTTTGTGTAAAAACTGTAACCAGACATAACCATGGTGACATCACGTATTAGTTTTTGAATTGCTGTCCTTGAGCTTGTATCTGTGGAGCCAATAGTGATCATATTTGGAGCAAAGGATAGAGCTGATGACCCAGTGGCCCTAGTAGTTCTACATCCTTATTAATGTTAAAGAAATTTACAAAAGAACCATAATGACTGCTGGAAAAAAAGATAATGCTTTACTATTTCTATATTTGTAGAAACTGTTAGGTGGTGTTACACTTTAAGATACTTGTGTATTGACTTCAGCTTGTTGCTTAGTAACCATCAATGGCAAAACAATCTACTATCAGGTTGGCTCCGTGCTCACTGGTGATGGGGCTAATTGTTAGGTTGGTGATACTTATGGTGTGACACTTGTTTGCTGATCTACAGAAAACCATATGTCATGTAAGGATGTATGATGCTGAGAGCAATACATAATGAATTGTTTAGTCTGAAAGAGGTGCATATCCAAAATAAAGCACCAGTAATGCTGCCCGTTGCAATCAGTGCAGCTCTTTGTAAACCATCCTACTCTTGACAGGATAGAATTACAATAAAGACATTTTTGAGAAATTGTAACTAATAAAATATTTGTACCTCTTCCCATAAAATGAAGATGGTTTGATCTTGATAAAGTGCAACTGGACTCAGTTTGCTGTCGTCGCAGCTGATCGAAGGTGATTACTGGTGCGTATAAATGGGAATAAAAACAGGAGTGATGTGACAAAATTATCTGAACTTTATGGTCAAC
>JAPTHA010000001.1:27677423-27691075 GCA_029814585.1 Gymnapogon annona
TGTGTGTGTGTGTGTGTGTGTGTGTGTGTGTGTGTGTGTGTGTGTGTGTGTGTGTGTGTGTGTGTGTGTGCATAATACACACTCCACTTTATAACACATATGTTCATCATTCAAAGTATATGGATGAATTTTCCTGCTGCATTCATGTGCGCGTTTGTTTGAACCACTTTATATTGTGCTGTTTACTATGAACTAATGCATCATATTCCATGAGATCATCTGATGTTTATGGCATCACTGACCTGGGAGAACCACATCTGGAAAAAGTCAAAACCTCAGATAAAATTTTTCAGCTTTGTGGCGATACATTTCACAGCGAATCTGACAGACTCAAGTTTGGTCTTGACACCCAACATTGCAAAACATTAATGCAACACTAGTGATTGATGAGCACAGATGTCTACTGTGTATAATTCACTGATACCGTCTCCTAAAGAGGAAAAAAAAACAAACAAACATAACCCATTAAACTCAAACCTGTATTTCAAGTTGTTTTTGGTTGTTGTTGTTGACAGGAAAGGGATGGACATTTTTAATATGAAAATTAAGGCTGTCAAAGCAATGCAGCCGAGTCAAAACTACAACATTTATGCCCGAGATGTAGAGGCAATGCTGCATAAAATGGAAGTAGCATCTTTGCAGGACTGATCAGAGGTTGCGTCAGTGCAAGCACTTAACATATGTTGGTAATTGAAGTCATCATCATCATCATCATCAGTGACAAACTGAAGCCGTCCACAAAATGCAGATGTGTAAAAATACAGTAATACTTAATGGAAGGAGTGATTGTGAGTGAATGTAAGTGTTGTTTCAGCTCATCTGGTCTTTTTCCCTCCACTTTTTCAGAGTTTCACCGAGTTCGAGATCGAGCAGCATCAGGAATGTGCGTACGACCATCTGGAAGCCTTTGACGGCGACAGTGACACAGCAGCCATCTTGGGTCGACTGTGTGGCAGTAAAATTCCAGAGCCTCTGGTCTCCACTGGCAACAAGATGTACCTGCGCTTCATCTCTGACGCCTCTGTACAAAGAAAGGGCTTTCAGGCCTCACACTCCACAGGTGTGTATCTGTGCACGGGTTGTTGTTGTGGTGTGTTTTACGGGCACACCTGAAAATTTGTGAGTTTTGTAGGGTGTTTATTTATTTATTAATCTGCTTGAAGCATCACCTACAGTCAGCAGCTTCACCAGTTGAACTGAAGTGAAATATCTCCCTCTAGTGGCTCATAGCTGTATGTGCAGGGTAAAAGTCATCCTGGCTGAGATCCGACACAGCTGTTGATTTGATAAATTGTTCATTATTGAATTATTATTTCATTTATATTTTTCACAAGATAATATTATATTGAAACACTACAAGACGACATTCCCAACACACAATGGCAGGTTCAGAGACAACAGACAAACTAAACACACACACACACACACACACACACACAAAGAAAAACCCAAAACGGATACAAGGCCAAAAAAAAAATATAAGTGAATCGCCTGAGTCACAGAGAGACATATGTTGACCTCACATCTTCTAAGTCCTACAAGCTCTGCTCAGGTATAAAGAGCTGAACCAATGTCGTGTGCTGGTATATCTTATATCTGTAGTTTATAAATGGTTCCATATCTTGTAGAACATTTTACTTTTTACTTTTCCAGTAGGTTATTTTCTCCAGGTTCACACAACTGTTGACTTCTTCTAACCACATCTTAATTGGATGAGGGAGGGCGGGGTCTAATTTCCGTTTTCTAGCAATACATTTCTTAATGGTCAACATTAAGAAATGTCAGCATCAATGATGGTCAACATCATTTCTGTCAGTTCCTTAGCACACTTTGACAGTTTGAGTTTAGTTAGATTCACGAGTAGACAGACTTCAGGCTCCAGTGGAAATGTGATGGTAAATATGGTGGTATTCCATAGAGCTTCACATACCCATGGTGGTCGTTGCAGGAAGTCAAATTAACGTTGCAAATACAGAAGTGGTGCATATTCACAAATTCCAAACACAAGTCTAGACGAGGTACAAAAAGGTGAATGTGATGAAAATGGAAAAATATGCACTCTAAGAAACCAAAACAACAAAAACAATTGCATTATCATTAAACACCTTGCAAATACAGAAACGATGCAAAGCAAGAAAAACACCTGTAAACGAAAAACACTGCATAAGCATTGAGTACAGTACAGTCAGTACAACGGAAGCACTCCCACCTGCCTGACAGTGTTTCAAACTACAGCGAAGTTTTGGGGGTTTTTTTCCAACTTTATTTTAGAATTTTAAGGTACATAACGGTTCAAATGTCACATATACAATTAATACAGCGGAAGTTAAAGTAAGTTATGGCTAAGCTGTAATGTCTATATACGGGCAGGACCCAAACGTGGGGAAGTTAGAGGGGAAAATAAGGATTTATTCCAAAACAGTCACGAGTGTATATACAAACAAGGTGAGTGAGGAAAAAATAACCAAGACAGCAGAAGAGGATGGACTGTGGTGGTGCAGCCTCGATTGAGGCACTGGAAAAAACAAGTGCCGGATTAGTCTTAAAGTCTCTTCACCAAGGTTTACCAGCCAACAGCGATGCAGGTAATCCAGAACGAGGACTGCGTTGTATCACAAGTAGGTCGATCAACACTCTGGCGCTGAAGACAGCCTCCAACGCTCCTTAAGTGCTCCTCCCAAATGATCAGAGTGGATGCAGGTGTGAAGGGAGCAACTCACACACCAAAACAACACCAATCCCCGTTGTTTTATTAGATTTTAACCCCGTCTGTAGTCCATCAATATATCACTGTACAACGCTGCACATTACTTGTTATGTTTGTTAACGACACAATATAACATTCCCGTGCTTAGCCATAACTTACTTTTAACTCTCGCTGTAGTTTGAAACACTGTCAGCCAGGTTGGATTATACCCGTTGTACCGGCTGCTTATGCAGCATTTTTCATTTGCGAGTGTTTTCTTAGTTTGCATCGTTTGACGCTTTGCACCGTTTCTGTATTTGCAGCGTGGTTAACGACTATGCATTTGTTTTTGTTTCTTGCAGTGCATTCTTTTTCCCATTTGCATCACATTCATCTTTCTTTGCCTCGTTTACACTTGTGTTTGAGTTTGTGAATATGCATCGCTTCTGTACTTGCAGCTGTTTTCTCTGACCGAGGCACGTTTCGGCCATTTCAGGGCCTTTGACCCTTGTCGGCCACCGTATGTGCCCCCTGACAAAACACCTGCAATTACGAACAAGGTTCGTTCCTCCAAACCACATCTAAAGCACAAAGGTGATACGTGAGAGTTATATGTATGTATGTCATTTCTTTGGGTGTACAGAAATATACAGTGTACAATATACAATACAATGTGGGTATACAATATACAGCTGATGGAGGAGGCTGAACTGGATGATTTCATACATTTAATTGAACTCACTGGCCTCCACTTTGACAGAGTGTGGAGGTCGACTGAAAGCAGAGGCCCGTCAGAAGAACCTTTACTCTCACGCTCAGTTTGGCGACAACAATTACCCGGGTCACACCGACTGCGAGTGGCTGCTGACGGCCGATCAGGGCTACGGCATCGAGCTGAGCTTCATCACATTTGAGGTCGAGGAGGAAGCCGACTGCGGTTACGACTACATCGAGCTGTACAACGGATACGACGCCAACTCTCACAGACTGGGCCGTTTCTGTGGCTCAGGGGTAAAGCTCCCGTGTCCTTACACCTTTGACCCTCTCTTCACACCAAACATGTACACACACACAGAAACTACTACCAACTCATCATACACCGATTTTATTTTATTTTTTTGCCTTTTTTTCCCCCCAACAACTCAAATGCTCAAAACTGCCAAACAGTCGACAATTGTCATGCTTTTAACCCTTTAAATGCCGGTTTAATTCTTTGAATTTTGAACAAAAGATTTTATTTTCAAAAGATTAGACTATGCCTTTATTTGTGGAGCTCGGGGAAATTCCAGATTGTGAATTGTGTTTCCAAGAGAAACACAAAATGGAATATTTTACAGACAGTTATTAGTACGTATGCTTATGTAAGTATGTTTGTATTACTGTTTACATTGATGTATAACGTTTTCACTGTTTATAGTACTGGTTACACTGAATTACTTTTTATAGTACTGTTTACATTGATGTGCAGTATTTACACTATTTATAGTACTGTTTACATTGATATGCAGTATTTACACTGTTTATTGTACTGTTTTACACTGATGTGTGGTACTTTCACTTTTTATAGTACTGTTTACACTGAAGTGCAGTGTTTTCACTATTTATAGTACTGTTGACATTGTTTCATTGTTACTGTCCATTTTATTTATTTCTTACTTATATTGACTGTGTGAATTTTTGCGTCACCTTGCACTGCAGCCACTCATGGCTTTAGATTCACTCAGCAGTTGTGCAGTTTTCTATCTTCCATATTTATTTTGTGTCATCAGTTGCCAATATATGACATTTCGTTGCCAGATTCATTGTGTGTGTCTGTGTAACGACAATAAAGGAAGTCTAAGTCTAAGTCTAGTAGGCGGATGGAGCACAGGTATGATTACAGTCTCAGATGTGTCAAACAGTAGCAGCAAAATGGATTTTGATTGTTAGTATGTTTTCAGCGGTGTCATATGCTGCCTATGGCCACCCCGACCAAAGTGCTTTCCAATCAATTCAAAGCATATAAAAAAAAATCAAATATAATCATGTAATACTCTCCCATGTCTTTCTGCCTTCTCTATCTTTAGCCCAGAGAGGAGATTTACTCACCAGGCGATGCCATGCTTATCCGTTTCCATAGCGACGACACAATCAGCAAGAAAGGCTTCCACATCCGTTACACGAGCACCAAGTTCCAGGAGAGCCTTCACACCAGGAAATGACGTCATCGGCAGCCTCTTGACCTCTGACCTCTTGTGCAGCCACATTGTTACCCTGACCTTCGCCATGGCAATGAGAAAATTATAGCCCGTCCCCTTTTTCCTCGGACCCTACAGACGGACGAGGTCCACTGGCCAGAGGAAGACGACTCTTAACACCAACATTTGTCGTCGCTGTCTTCGCTCTTCAAGACGGAACCGGGCAGACGACGAGATCTCAGCATCCCAAACTCAACACGAGGGGTTTCTGTCTGGAGGGCGTTGTGTTTCCCAGCGCAGAGATGTTTCATTACTGCGCATCACACTGCCCTCACCGAGGAAAGAGGGTCACACAGGGTTTACTATGATTCTCACAGTTACAAAAATGCAAACGTCGGAGTCCCAACACACACTCATATCCAGAACTAGAAACTACGGATGCAGGAAAAACTAAAGCAGAAAATGCATCCAGCAGGAGTTTCCTTGACTCTCACTGGTCCTTGATGGACTCGTTGTGTGACGATGACTGCTTTTACCACACACACTCATCGGAAGGAAACAATGAAATGGCCTTTGAT
Organism: Gymnapogon annona; assembly: GCA_029814585.1. NCBI lineage: Eukaryota > Metazoa > Chordata > Actinopteri > Kurtiformes > Apogonidae > Gymnapogon > Gymnapogon annona. Next base: position 27,682,865 of record JAPTHA010000001.1, read on the forward strand.
GCCTGGGAACTGGTCTCAGCTCAGAACGGCAGATTGGATTTTATTATTTCACCTCTCATTGTAAAATGTTTGCGTTTACTGTGTGTGTATGTGTGTGTGTGTGTGTGTGTGTGTGTGTGTATGTGTGTTTGAAAAGAACAAAAAAAAAGGCTGAACTCCTTCCTTTGCCCTTTTTGCTTAAAGCTTCTGCAGATGGGGGGGAAATGTGGAGGAAAAAAAAAGACTAACCAAAAACGACTTTCTTAATGACCTGTAATGTTTCTGGCAAAGCCTTGTGTGTGTGTATATGTGTGTGTGCGTGTGTGTGTGTGTGTGTGTGTGTCCACGCTGTCGGAGTTGGACATCCTGTTTCTTTTTCACACTGATTAACCTGTTTTTTTTCCTCAGTGGATATCAGAAAGGGAATATTTTTTCACAGCTGTCTCTCAGAGTGACGAAAGTGTGAGTGAAGGAGAGATTCCCATTGGTGCTAAAAATACACTGAATGACCGATCACTACAGATGGAGACGTGCAAGTAGTGCACTGCATCAACAGCACTAGTCCTGTGGAACTACAACGATGCCTTAGAACCAAAATGTACGCTTCTGGCGGTCGCTCCTGTGCTCTTGAACAGGTGTCTTTGAGGTTTTTCGGCAGTGTATTATTCATTTATTTGAATATATTGAGTGGTTTTATTGTTTAAAACACACACACACACACAAAAAGAAAAAACAAAACAAGGAGAAATATAGTCTGTGTGTGAGATGGCGTGTCTACAGTGCATGTGTGTTTGTGTCATTTTATAGCTGCTCTTGGAGATAGGTCACATGTAAAAAAAACAAAACAACAACAAAAAAAAAAACGTTCCTTGTTTGTGTGCAACCACATCTGGAAACTCCACTCCTGTATATTTGAGAGAAACATGTGCTGACTCGGAAGGAAAATCAGATGCAACAATTCAGTGTTAATTGCAAAACGTGTATGTGTGTGTTTTAGGAGACTGTAGAGAAATAATGTGCGTGTATGTTGTCGTAAGGTGTGTTTTTTTTTGTTTTTTTTCTGTTGGATCATCCATTACTGTATGTGCCAAGCTCCACGTGACCCCGCCGAGCCACCGTAGTTTTGTTTTTGCCACTTTCACCTCCGTGTCTGTAGTTCAGAGACACCGACATGATGTCCTTTGCATTGGTCATTAAAACACACACAGGTAAAACGACGTGTGTAGTTCATAGGTTACTATGGTTCTGCAACATGTGTTGTTGTTTGGTTTTGGGGGGGTTTTTTTGTGTGTGATTTTTACTTTTTTTTTTTATTGTTTTTTTGGAAAATCAATATACATACACTCACATCAGTTTCTGCAAAAAAAAAACTTTGCAAGATATTTTTTATTAATATTTGTGTAAAAAAAATGGGAGTGGGGGGTCTTTATTGTGCAGGCGATATCTCAAAAGGAAAATAGATAAATGAGAACTTATAAATTCATCCAGGTCAACAACATATCATAGTCACACTCCAACGAAATCAGCTGGAACTGGTGTTATACTGGGTATAATCTCCAAATCTGGGATGTAAATCTCATAATACAATGTCCAACCATTCATCGGTGGTGGTTCTATGTTTAATCATTTCCCTTTCATGCTTTTTTCCCCCTTGCTACCAATAGTATATTTAGTCATTTGTTATCATTAGTATTCGATTTTTTTAAACTGATTTTTTACTTTTAACCGATAAATTCTAACCAACAAGCAACATCAATCCAAAAGTTTTTTTGTTTTTTTTTTCCCACTGGAGAACAGTTATTTAAAGTGACAGTTTATGACCATAGTAAATATGGGGACATTTCTATAAGATATCGAAATCGGTGGAGACAGACATGAACTTACAATTGATTAATAGTTGATAAGTGTTTCTAGTCATTTACAAACATTATGGTAGTCATAGGTTTACACAGTTGTAAAAAAAAAATGCTTATTGATAGTTTTTTCAACTTAAAACGAGTTGATCTTTCAAAACTATTTCACCCCGACATATTTGTTGAATTTGCAGACAGCTGAGGCTCAGTTGTTAAGACTAGGTTGGTGGTTCAAATCCTGTGTCCCCAACACCGAAGCCTAAATTGTTCCCAGTGGAACCTGGCAGCAGCCGGCAAACTAGTGTATGAGTGTGTGTGTGAATAAGAAGTATCAGTGAATGCAAGTGAAGTCCCTTTATCATATTTTGAGATACAACCTTATAAACACCAGTATGTTGACATAGTTTCGCTGTCACTGTCAAAAAGCAAACTAAAATAATAACTATAAAACACATTTCAAGAGATATTTTATTTTTGTATTATTATCATTATTATTGGGCCTTGTGATGGAATGAGTCTTTTTGGCAGCAACACTGATTTCAATGCACTTGACGTGTTTAAAAAAATATATCAATTTTTTTTTTCATGTCAGATTTAAGAAAAAAAACTTACATTCGAGGTCCTAAGGACAAAAAATATCAGCTTACAAATAACTGCTGTGAAAAAAAAATATGGATGTTGATATTTTCTTCCCCTTTGAACACGCCGGTCTTCTCAAGTGGACTGTGGAGGAAAGCTCCGGCCGACCAGCGTCTGACGCAGAATGATGACATCAGGCCACTGAACACAACCTGCTCTCGCTTAATGTGAAAATAACACTGGTCAACAAGTGAAATGTTTCCAGAATAAAAATAACGGCATTTTTACCACGTGTAAAAGAAGAAACAAGTAAAAAAAAGGCTGTACTTCAGAACAGTCTGTACATGACAATGCATCGACTTTACAGGTTCTCTTTCTAAATCTATTGTATAAATGTACATAAAATCAGTATATATGTATAATAACACTTCATCCCGTCTTTGAGACATCAGCACCTTTGTCATTTGTTTTACTTAATCCCATTAAAATACATCAAAGCGATAGCCTTTTATTCCACACATTGCTTAAACAGTTTGAGTCCTTTTTTTAACTGCCTTTGTCCCATAATAGTCCAGTCTTGAATAGGAGCGTAACAGATATTTTAACCTGGATTCAAATGCAGATCAAAATCTAGAGTGTAACAAAAGCCAACTTTAATCCACCGTCTATTGAAAGTCATCTGTTTCCAGTAAAACACTTGAGTGGTCACACAGAAATTTATTTTTTTTTACAATAAAATAAAACATTAAACAGACTACATCAAAATTGGCATGTGTTAATAGTGGATTTTTTTTCCTAATCTGTAAAAAAATATCAATAAACAACATAAGCAGAGCAAAGAAATTAATTCAAAGCAATGGGTCCACATGAGAGCACTTGTGTCATCTGTAATCTCTTAAAGCAACATGATATTATCCAATGTTATTGACATGTATCTTAAAATCTGCTTTGGTGAGTTCATTTTAGACAGTGCAATATGCTTAATTATGTCAGTCTACAACTGCCATAATGTAAAAAGATAATGGACCCTTCAAAGCTTCCCCCCAGATTGTGCAATAGTAATAACTCGAGAAAAAAAATAACGGAGAAAAAAAAAATTAAAACTGGGGGGAAAATGGAATACTTGAGTCAATCTAGTTCTAAAATGTAGCTCATAGTCTTCTTTTCCTTCTGTAATAACAGTTACAGACACAGGCTTTTGTCACAATTTACATTTACATTAATACCATCATACAGGCAACGTCCCACAAATGAGTCCGTGTTGTCCCTGAACATTATGGCACCTTCCTTTAGTTCCATGTTCTCATACACACACACACACACACACACACACACACACACATACGTCCACTCATCCACACTGGTTTAATCCAATGATTTGGCCTCTTCGTTGGTCTTCTTTAAGAGGGTGAGCAGGTTCTGGGACATGAAGTACGGCCTCTCGGCTGATCCATCGTTACGTTCCAGGTCTTCCACTGTGACATGGACAAAAGCAGGTGAGCGTGGGGGGGTGGGGGGAGGGAGAGTCTCTTTTAGAGCACTATACGTATGGTGAAGATTCTTCTATTCATGCACTATCTACCTGTATTTCTTCGTCTATTTTCAGCAAAAGGAAAATACGACTTACCTTGTTAATTACAGGCAAACTCAAGAGCTTTTAAATCCCTTAAAAACTCGTACGCGTATCCATAACAGAAGGACTGGGGTTAAATACAATCACCTTTAATCGAGATCTACACCCAGTAAATATGGAATGTCAACAGTTCCAGTGGAAAAAATCATCTTACATGTTTCACAAAGAGACAAAGTAGAGAAAAAACAGAAAGGTATAAAGCGTATATATAGACTTCATATGTTAGCATTCAGAAGGCCAGGTCGACACCATGCAGCACTTAAAAGAGACAGAAAAAGAGACAGACTGAAGGGTGGGGGGGGGCAGAGCAAGGCAAGTGGGAAGGCGGTGGTGGTCAGTACACAATGGGAGTGTGTGTATGTGTGTGTGTGTGTAGGTGGGGCCTGCAGAGTCGGAGAGGTCACAACAGCTGCGTCACAATCACAGCACTTAACGCCAGTCTGAAATACCAAGGCAAGTAGGTGGCAATACAAGACAATACACAGCATCCCATCATGGGTCTGAAGCCGAGAACAGAGTCAAACAGACAACACACACTACTGTCTGTACACTAGTCCCAGAGGAAAAAAAAAAAACAAAAAACAAGACCCAGTATTTCTACACTATATCAAATGTGTCTGTAACGTTTTGGCGTCAGCTGGTATTATTGTAAACAGTGAGAGTCTCACCATTGATTGAGTTGCGTTGTTTTTGACTGTAAACATGGTATTTAAGTGGTTCTGTAGTGCATTCATCCACAGGATTAAGACGTAACAAAACATTTAGTGACAGAAATCAGGCACAGGTTGAGCACTCACAATGTACGACGCGCGTCTGTTACGATAGAAAAAACCAACACTTGTTCTAAAAACCAACACAACGGAGCTTTTTTTTTTTCTTCTTTTTTTTTTTCTCCAAGCTACAGAGATGCACTGGGCTTTGAACCTGCTTCGCTCATCGACCCGCCAAGCGACAGCCTCCTCCAGCCGGACGTCACGCCACGTAAAACACAGCAAAGGCCATCAGAGTTTGAACTTGTTGTTTTTGCCGTTACATCTAAAAAAGGTCCATACCACAGAGTTGGAGGCACAGTTCTTTTGATTCTGCACCTCCTGTATATTCATTAAACGCTTTTAAGAGGTTTTTACACTTGAGCATCGTGACACGGTTACTCCTGCAGCTCAGAGGGAGGAGGGTCTTCCTTGTTTTCTTCTTTGTCATCCTTCTTTGCTGCCGTCTCCTCCTTTTCCTCCTCCTCTTTGGGAGCCGCCGCCGCCACCACCTCCTCAGTCTTTTCCTCTTGTTTCAGGTCTTGCTTCTCCGCCGCTTCCTCTGCCTTGGGCTCCGTTTGCTTTTTGCTTTCCTCGGCTTCTGTCTGATTGGCTTTTGGCTCCTCCGGCTCCACCTTCTCCTCCGTCTCCTTTGGTTCTTGGTCCTCGCCGCTGGTCTTCAGTGGCTGCTCTTCCTCGTTCTCCTGCTTCAGCTCCGTCTGCTGTTTCAGTTGCACCTCACCGTCCTGTTGCTGCTGAAGCGGGGTCTCCTCCTCCACTTTGACCTCGTCCACCTGCTTGGCTGCATCCTGCTGGTCCACGCCGTTATGGTCTTCGTCCTCCAGCCTCTTTGTCTTGGAGAGTATCTCGTGCAGCTCCAGGGACATGAAGTAAGGCCTTTCAGTGGAGCCGTCGTTTCTTTCCAGGTCCTCGCCTTTTGAGCGTGCGTGCACCCGTTTTTACGCGGGGTGGGTTAGGGTTAATGGGAAACAAGGAGAAAATGAAAATTGAAAAAACAAGGTGTGAAAAAATTAAAGTGGAATTAGTGGGAGAAACAAGACACAGAGAAGATCAGTCAGAAAGGCAGCAGGAGAGAGGAAACAGCAGCAGCAGGCACATGAGAAGGTCTCTCACGGGTACTCACAGAAGCAGAGGAAGAGCGTGTCCACACACATGGCGTAGACGCTGAAGAAGCCATGGGCGATGAGGTAGGATCCCACGACCACCGTCTGCAATGACACAGGCACATGTCAACGCCTCGGCTGCAGGGCGTTAAAGACCAACAGGAGGTCAAACCAGTCTATATCAAAGATGGCGCCCTCCTAGTGGCTGCCTGTTACAGCAGCTCCGTAACTTTTTCCGACTTTTACGTTTTTCTGCCCGACTCTTGTGGTTGTGTTCATTAGACTCCTGTACTACATGGACATTTATCATTTTTGATATTTTTTGTGAGACAGTAGCTGTTTCTTTTGCCACGTTCACAAAATCCCAGACCTCTCCATCGTGAGTTCTGGAGCCAGTGTGTGTCTACAGCTGAGATGATCAACAGCGGTGTACACCGGAGAGGACCCGCGTCTATGGCATCAGGCAGCGGGTGAAGTGCTGGCGTCATGTGTACCGGGAGGTGGATTTATGTGACGGTACAACGGCGTACAGCCGGAGTCTCCATCGGTTCATGTGTGTGACGGTTGAGCTAGTCAACCATTCCTACCAACTGTCTTCCATCGTGATGGAGACGTAACGGCTTTCAGCATTGGGTGTGCTAGCTAGCTAGCTGTACGACATTCTGGCTAATAAGACTCTACGGGACTCTTCGTTTTTTGGTTGTTTTTTCCACCAGTGACAGCGTCCGAAGAAGGGGCGGGAGGCTGGAGTGGCATCTGAGTGAGTGATCTTCGGTGGAGTGATCTGTGTTTTCAGTTTAAAGACGTTTACGTTTCAACTGTTAGCGCTTAGCAGCTGTGAGCGCTATGCTAACGGTGGCTGTGGACCCTTTCACTGCCGTTTTTCTCTCTGAAGGATGCATTCAACTCCTCGTTATCGTTATCGTCTCTGGGACTTCAATCATGTATACTGTCTTTGTCTTTGTTGTCCATGTTGTGCAAGATTTCAGTTTGTTGTGTTTCTGTTCTGCTCTGTTCTTTTTTTTTTCTACCCTTTGTATTGAGCTGCTGTTTGTGAAATTTCCCCTCTGGGGACTAATAAAGGCATATTCAATTCAATATAGTTACTGGATAATGGGGCGATGTCATTTAAAGCACCAAGTGGCGTCGCCTTGATTACACCACGCACTGCTTATCGGCCTCAAAGGCTTTGATGTACAAAGACCTATGGGTTTAGAGTTTACTTCAACATCTCAACAACCAATGTCTAAAGTCACATGATGGAACCACTGAACGGCCACTCAACTACTACTACTACTACTGCAGCATAATAGATGTGTTTTGTGTTAATGACGTTTATGTAATGTCTCTCTGTGACTTATGTGGTTCAATTATTGATGTGCTTGTTTTTTTTTGTTTGTTGTGTTTTGTTTTTAGTTAGTCTCTGATCCATGTCATTGTGGGTTAGGAGTGTATGTATGTAACTGTCATATGGTCTAATGAAAAATGTAAATTATACATATATATATATTATATATATATATATATAAAATTATAAGCACAACAGCTTCCTGCTGTTCATTGGACAATTCCTCTCAGTGTGGAGAGAGAGAGAGAGAGATAGATATATAGCTGCTGCTGTAATCTGAAATTTCCCATAGTGGGACAATTAAATCAATCAATCAATCTATCTATCTATCTATCTATCTATCTGTTTAAGATGTTTATGTAATGACGTTTATCACAGAGATACTCACTGGTGTTGAACAAATGAACCTGTTCCCATGAGCAAGATGTGTTTTTGACATTTCTAAATAAAAATGCTTGAGGTTGATGTGTCTGCTAGTACAAAATGATGTGCGGTAATAGACATTAAAGTAATAGAGATATTTTTTAGAAGCTTTTTTTAAATTTTGTCTTACAGCCATGGCAAAAGAAAAAAATTTGTGTTTCTACTTGGAGCAGACACTAAACTCATCCATCTCTAATCACAGGCAGTTGGTCCTCACCAATATCGGCACCCAGTAGTAGTTGAGTGATGGAGCCGCGTCCTCCACGGCTTTAATCCTCCCAGAGAAGAAGAAGAAGGAGAAGATCCCTGCACAGAGCACAACGCCACAGTGAGTGCTGACTGGACTTTTTACACCAGTGTCTGCATGACTGTTTAAAAATAAACCGCTCCGTACCAACTATTCCAACGATGAGGAGCTTTCCCAGAAACAGCAGGAAGTCGGTAACTTTATCCAAAACAGCCACCCTGTGTTGAAAACAGAGGCGTTAAGAATAGTCAAAGTATCGATTAAGCAGCGGCTACA
>JAPTHA010000001.1:27739750-27750598 GCA_029814585.1 Gymnapogon annona
GCAACTACCTGAGCATGGAGCCGTACCTGCACCGTTGACGAGCGTCTCCCAGCAGCATGTTGTTCCACCACCCATTTGTGAACTGGTTCTAGCTGCGTCTATCTAGCTTTTAGCCACATAAACAATTAGCTTTTTGGTTTTCTTCATTGCAATAAGAGTAACCTCTGTTTTTCTCCAGTCAGTCACAAGTTTCTCGCTCACTCCAAAATTTATTTCGGCTGCTTGATTACTGTTTTCAATTTCATATTTCACTACTTGCAGTTCGTAATCTGCAGAATATGATTTCCTTTTTCGGGGCAATAATGTTCAGTCTTTCTCAGATGCAGTTTTCAGTGGTACAGTAGTAGCAGATACTGGTACATAAGTCTAGAGTGCCCTTGTGTGGTTGTAGGTGTGAAAATCACTAATGTGAAAATATATATTTAGGTAATTTCACATATAAGTTGCACCCTAGCCAAACTATGAAAAAAAAGAGTGACTTATAGTCCAGAAAACATGGTACTCATCAAAGATGATAATAAGGATATTTGAATTTATATTTCACTTCATAATACTCAATTAATGCCGCTTAGAATGTTTTTGGCAGAAAAGAAGAGTTAAATGCTTACGATAGCTTGTGCTGCTGGTGTTGTCATATGTGTAGGTGCCTTTTAAAAGAAGGAAAACAAAGAGAAGAGAGTTAATTCTCCACTACATGTATTGACTTTACACATCCAATGATTACAGACTAGATATTAAGGCGGTGTAAAATGTCCTACTTTTGTTGTAGCTGGGTCCTGCAGTAAACTGTTTCCCCCGACTCCTGCCTCGGCTTCTATTGGAACCCCAGCCACGGGTCCCAGAGTCTGACGGAATACCACGGATTGTACCAAACCCAGGGATGTGCTGTTGAACAGGAAATCAAGGCGTATTGAACAGAAACACCAAAGAACTGTGAGGACAAACATGCAATGGAAAGACAGTATGTCCCCTTTGGGGTTGTGACATTTGTGGATACTTGAATGAACACGCTTCAGTTAAGATTTATGACACAAAACTATGGAATTTTCTTTTTATCACCGATCAGGAAAAACAATGCATTACATTGTTGATGTCAAGTTTCTGAGTAACACTGGTCAGACAGTGAAAGTGTCTCTGTGTGATGCTTAAGAGACATCTTGTCAAGTTGCAGATTTCAACTCGCACCTCACTGACGGTGGTGGTATGACCTGTATGCTCATGGTGTGACACTTTAGTGATACAAAAGGAGGAAAATGTTCTGTGGCTGTTCTGAGCTACTGTGGCAGTGACAGACTCTAAACATAAATGATTTATCACAAGGTAATGAAAGCATGCCTTTATTATAATTACTACTTTAAAGTGTTATGTACAGCGAAGAGTTAAATATCAGCTAATTATTAATAGCTGATATTGTGATTTCATGGCTTTTATTTAACTCTAGATGGAGGATGCTAAAAAAAGTACCATATCTGTGTAGGTGACCTTCTTTTTTGAAAGACTTTTGTTGCCCCCTCCGTTGCCATCGGGGAAAAGTTTTTCTAATGCAGCCAGAGCAGCGTAGGCCTTTGCTTCTTTCTTATTGGAGCCTCTACCTTTGAACTTCTGCCCATCAACCTCCACCTGAAAGACAGTAAAGAAGACGACAGAATACTAGTGCTGCTGTATTCACATCCACGGTCCACATGCAACTATAGTGTAAAAAAAAACAAACAAACACAACGCTTGGCTGTATTGCTTTTTCTTTTTTAGCACACAGACACACTTCATATCGGACCTTTAATACAGGGCGATGTTTTGTGAGGAACAGAGCTCACCTCCATGACGAAGCACTTTTCATGGGAGCCCCCCGTCTCTGCGGACAGCTCGTACTTCAGGCTGCGTCGCTTCTCGTTCAGCTCCATTACTGGATTTTTGCCATGTTTGGTTAAGATTGGACCCAGGCCGCTCTGCTCAAAGTAATGGTGAAAAAGCAGCTGTGAGACACTTGAAAGTATTTCACCCTGCATATCTAAGTCAGATAAGATGTGAATTATGACAAATGATTATGACCATGACAAACTCTTGAAACATACGTCGTCTGAGGTCGCAGCGCTCACGGTAGCAGCTTTTCCTAATTCCTTGGCTGCCTCTGCATCGACAGTGGAATCTAATTTGGCGTCTGAACCAGTTGGAAGCCCAAGATCTTGTAGGGCCTGTGGACAACAAAAACAAATCAAATATTAACTGACAGAAGACAATAATTGCAGGAGATATAGGACCAGGAGGACTGAGCAACCAATGTAGCTGCCTTGAACGAAAAAGTCCATGACAGACATAAAGTTTTGTCATTGACTTTTGCCGTCATCCAAACATAAAGTTGTTCATAGATGTGTAGATGAGGGGTGGAGTTCATAGTAGACATAACAAAATGGAACTTCTGTTGACGGAAACAAGAACAGTTCTTGCCTTAGTGGCCACGTTTAGCTTTGCAGCTCTTTTAGAAGGCCCCGTGGCTTCGTAGGTCTTTCCGTTTACATCCACAGTCATTGTGAAGACTGGCTCATGGACTGGACCTGTCTGCGATGTAAGCTTGTAGTCCAGACCAGGTCTGTATTGGTTCAGACGCATCACAGCATTCATACTGAAATCATCAGAGACTAAAAAGAAAGGAAAGAGATAAAATTAATTCATGTCATGATAGTCAGCAAAAGCACTCAAAAAACTGGTTAAATGTAACTCATAAAAATACAAAAAAATATTCACAATAATAATTTTTCATCAGTTGTTTGGCTTTAACAGCACTGTAATAAGTAAATGCCACTTTTTATGTTAAGACTTTGAAACTTTAAAGATCATGGAATGTTTTTCCCTACTGCTATTAAACATATAAATGTCATAAATAAACAGTACAATACACTGAAGGATTTCTACCACACTGCGTAATATTGACCTGTACATGCTTGTTTAGTGCTAAAACATCTAATATAATAATATATATACTCCCAAACTTGGAAACTGGATTCTGCACTGAATAAAGTAACAAACAAAAAAATAATTTTAAATAAAAATAAAATCAAATGTATTTATTTAGCGCCAAACAATACCAGAGGTTATCTCAAGGCATTTACATATAGAGCTGATTTAAACCAAACAGAGTTGGTTAAAGTGGCTAAAATAACATTTTGGCCTCTTGTCCCTTAAATAGCAATGGATAATTTACTTCATGTTGAGCTGTACACAACTCCTGAGTGGGGCTGGGCCAATCTATGTGGATAGTTTACATGTTCTGGTCTATTGATGAGAAGCATTTCATAAAAGACACATTATGTCAGGGGTATCCATCAACATCTAGCCTGACAAATGCAGAGGATACTAACATCTGTAACTTCACAGTACCATTATAATCATTAAAGCAAAGCAGTGTTATTGCATAATGGAGTTGTGAACCTAGACCACACTAGTGAGATATATTTAGACTTAACAAGCAGGTAGCATTTATCACACAAATAGAGCTTATTTACAGACTTATTAAAGACACTTAATTATCACAGCATCCTCGACGTTTTGTGAACTGCTCCATTAGGATGAAAAATAAAGAAGAAGGATTATTTGTGGTTTGCCATATGAGAAGGCTGAAGATATACTAACATGATTTCCTCTGAAAACGCTTCTGAAACTTGAGAAACTTCCTCTGTTTGCTGTTGAGATGAAGCTCTTGGTCGTCTGTGTCCACCTCTGAGTAAGGTCTCTTTGATGGTGCAGATGGTGCTGTATAGAACACCAGAGAAAATAACAACAGCACTGAAACCAGACTCTTTCAACACAACCATCACCTGATAACTGAGGGTTATGAAAGGATAAAATGATACAAATCTGACAGGATACCTGTGACCTGATCTTTTCCTCTAGGTAGTCCTGGTTTCCTTGGCCTTATCGGCTTTGCATCCATCCCCAAGACTTTGTGCATCTGTCCAAATGCGCACAGCCTCAAGGCACACTAAGAAAAGTACATATGTTAGGTGTTTATTTGTGGTGAGCTTTCAGGCGTTTAGGAGCCTTTGTTTACCTGAGCACTCTGTGTGATGTCTTCACGCTGCTGTACTGTCAGGCCTGCAGTGGCATCAACCACATCTTTCTCACATGGATCTTTAATTCCAGGGCCATCTTTCCACACAAACATTTAATTAATACATAGATTACTAGTAATTCACGTGTTTATGGCTCAAAGGTTAAAATCTTACCTTCCAAAAGAATTCCAGAGGCAATACATTCCAAAACCCTGCGCAGGGCCTCTCCTGCTCCCAGGGGCCTCTCTGATGTCACTATGGCTTTCTCCACCAGCAGCTCTAGAGGCTATGTAAAGATGGGAGTAAAACATTCTGCGAACGTACTACTTCATAAAAATAGATCAATATTTCACTATTTCCATAGAGCAAGAAGGGAGAAGTGAAAATTTTGTCTTTATTCTCAATAGTTATAGTTTAGGGATTATTTTAAGTCATAAGGCAGTATCATTTCTCACCCATCCTGAGAGGGGCATCCAGGTAGGAACACGGATACACAAATCCCTCATAATCCGGATCACAACAACAGCAGAACGGAGGTCACTGACTTTGGCCTAGGAACACAAACAAAAGCCACAAAAGCACAGTTAAAAATTCTATAGTTTCACATGTTGGCTCTCACCTCAGTACTTTCTGGGGTTCCGCAAAAGACCCCAAAAACACAGAACGTTCCCAAAAACTGAGCCATGTCCAAATGAACAACTCTTAAACAACACATGTGTTCCATATGTTGTGACATTAAAGTGGCAGAACTTTTCACAAGTTTTGGAGTTGACGTTGAGACAGCTCAGTTTGACACAGATCCTTTAAATACTGTATACAAAAAATTGTAATTAATGCATTGATGAAATGATCATGTCCTGGTGTCAATACCAATGACATACTAATCTTGTCACTGGTATGGATCACTTCAGACTTAGTATGAACACTCTTTATTATGATTTATATTCTATATTATTAGATTAGAAAGTACATCAAACAGCTGAGAGCAGTAAAAGGTTATTTGAAAGGCAATAACAGAAGCCTCCAAAGGCTTAACCTTCTTAACCTTATGTACAAATAAGGACGTGAATGCAAACCTGGAACCACTTGGCGTGGCGAAGAGACGCCAAGGCAGTAAGGCATTTCTGCCTGTCCAGAACGTCCGGCGGATCGTTGACTGTTTGCGTTTCTATTGACGGGGTGGAGTAAGAAGAAAAGGTACAGTTTGACCAAGGGGGTTGGCTCTGTCTTGCAGCTCAGGGAGTAGCAGCTTTCCACAAACACCAGCAGCAGGGAAAGGGGATCAAAAAGTTACTTTTAAATACAACTTTGGTCCGAAAAAGACTAGTACCCCATCACAGATCCTCCCACAGTCTATGAAGTTCAACTGCAGTCACTTCACTGGTAATAAGACTATCTTACATATTGTTATCATACATACTCTGTAAATAGTGGAATTACTTCCCCCTTCCCTGAGCCTTTCAGCTTGGGTTTGCTGCTTACCCCCCCTCCTGAGACAGTTTGTCCAGTTGGTCAAAGGTCCAGCGTTCCTAAAAAACTTGACAAACTAGAAGGCAATCAGTTGTAAATTACAGGCATTCAGAGACTCTTCACGTCTGCCCCACACTGCAGCAAAACTGATGGGTTCCCTGGTTTTAACCAGACTTTTAGGTAGATGTGATACACTGAGGGCCAAACAAACATTATGCATGTTTTAGAACGTTTTCTACACTACACATGCAGTGAATTTTGCTGTACCCTTAGTGTTTTAAGATTCTAACGAGATAGAACAGCAGAATTAATTGCTGCATTTAGAAGATAGATTAAAACTGGGGAAAAATGGTTACATTTGGGCTGTTTACTTATGGCCATATTAATATTCACAATGTTTATTTCATTACACTTTAGTAAATATCAAAGTCATTCTAGTATTTAGGAGATTAAATCTGTCTATTGATACTCACAGTTTTAAGTATAAGTATTAAAAATGTCAGTGCAAATAAAACATGTAATTATAGCAAAACAAATACTTGTGTTTTTACCATCTGTGGGCAGATAAGTAGCAGCGCACCTAATTGATAACTGGTTAGATACGTACAGGGACATAAAAGAATGAAATTTGAACCAAGAGAGCTGGAACTTTGGATAGCGTTGTTACTACAGAAGTTATCAGATCATTATCACTGTGGTAGGGAAAATAAAAAGAAAAACTGTTTATTGTCCAGTGTGTAGTGTAAAAAATCGACTAAAACTACACTGACAAAGACGTGTCTTTCATATTCAGACTCACTAAGAAACAGTCATATTAAGTCCCAACAAGCCAAGCCATGATTTACTTTTTTCTTACTAGAAATTATTTGCAATTCTACTAGAAATCAGTTTTGCTGCAGCTGGTGCCAAATGTACATCTCTGGCTTCAAGGACATGCAATACGCGCTTTACAATGTCATTCTGGAAAAGCCTTCACTTTAAACAGGGAAACAATTTCACAAGAATAAAGAACGTTTTTTTGACATTGCACTGGAGAGGATATATGATGCTGGCAAACGTCAAATTTCACAAAACGACGACAGGACTCTCGGGCGAGTGAAGAGCCAACATTCATTGGTTGTTCACTGGCGGCTATCCGAGGCAGCCACTGTAAGTTCCACTGAGCACTGACGAGATGAAGACTGACAGCGAGGATATTTGAGGTCAGTTACAGATCAGTGGAAAATGACGGGGTCTGCTTTTGAGAACACACATATCAGGCCTGAAGGAGCTGATGTGCGCAAGTCAACAGACGTACCTTCTTCTGGAGTGCTACTCCCGTCCTCCGTCCTGACAAGAGGGGATGTGAGCTGGACTTTGAGGGCCAGTTTCTGCTTTGCTGTGCCTTTGACAAAAATGGCTGCATCTTCAGGACATGGGCTCACCGTGTACATCCCTGGTGCAACAGCCTATTAAAAAGAAGGACAGGAAAGAGGAAGTCTTTCAGAAACAAATCCCAATAATCCATTAAAGTGTTTTCATGTAATGAGGAATGAATCAATCAACCTATAAACCACAGATTGTCCGTTATACCTCCAACTCTGTGATTAACTTTTCAACAACTTGCATAAGCAGAGTGACTGTGGGCTTATTGGTAGAAAGCAGAATGAGCTCTAGGTCTTTATCTTCCTTTAGCAGCAGTCCTTTGGCCACCAGGCCCACCCGCATGACTCCACGCAGGACCTGGCCTTTTGAATTACCACTTAAATGGTGACAAAAAGAAGGAAAACAAACAAGAAATTATATTGTAGAGAGGTGTAAACGTATCCATTACGCATACAGTTGCAAGAAAAGTATGTGAATCATTTAAAATTACCCACATTCCTGCGGTCCTAAAAGGTGAGCTGATCTTCATCTAAGTCACAAGAATAGACAAATACAGTTTGCTTAAACTAATACTTCACAAACCTCAAGAGACCGATTCATGTCAGACATCCAAAAATATTGCTTAACTAACACAGTTTTGTAAAGAGGAATGATTCAACATTCCTCCTGCCGTCGTGTAGGTCTAATCTGCAACTACAGGGCACATTTGGTTGTGGTTATTGCTGCCAAAGAAGGGTCAACCATTTATTACATCCTGGGTGACCACCACACTTTTTCCACCATGTGCAATGAATGATTAGATCTTATGGGTGGCTGTGGCTCAGGTAGAGTGGGTCGTCCAGTGGCCAAAGGGTCGGCGGTTCGAATCCTGGCTCCGACTCTCCACATTTTGAAATGTTCCTGAGCAAGACAATGAATGCTAAATTGCTCCCAGTGGAGCCTTGCATGGCAGCACCACCACTGGTGTGTGAATGGGTGAATGTGAGGCCAATGTAAAATGCTTTGAGTGCCTTGAGGTATTAGTTTAAGTAAATTGTGTTTGTTTCTATTCTTGTGACTAAGAGAAACATCAGATCACATTTTATGACCAATTTACATAGATATGTAGTAATTCCAAAGGATGTACATAATTTTTCTTGCAGCGGTATATGCCAGTAACACAACTGTCACACATACTTACCTTTCCTTCTGTTTTTGTTCTTTGTCACCATTACTATTAACCATCTCTTTAGAGATGTTCTTAAGACCGTACTCTACATGGGAGATGATTGTCTGCACTGACTCCAGCTCCTCTGCTGTTGGATATATTTCAGAATGTTTGGCCATTACATGACGGTCGTATGGCCGCAAATGCACTGGAGCTTGTGCAGCTACACTTGCTTCCTTTAAAAGAAAAACAGAAAAAGTTAAATCATTTTGACATTTTGATAAATGTCACAGAAACACAAATGTAATGCATAGGATAGGAAGTAGTATATAAGATTTAACTGTGAGGAAGTGCATATATGATTGAAGCTGGGGTTGAATATATTTTTAAAAGAAATGAGGGAAATGAATACTGATAGAAAAACACCTATTTGACATATTCCCATGAAATGTTAAAGGGAATTTACATATAAATAATAACACGATTATTTGGTGGATGACAGAACAGGTAAAAGATTAACCTCCTTATGCCACAGATCTTCAATCTCCTCCATAGCAGCAATATAGTCATGGTACTGTCTCAGCTCCTCCTCGTAGCAAAGACAGTCGTACCAGTAGCGCAACTCCTCATATCTGGCAGGGTGAAATTACAGAAAGGCTTTAAAGATAACATCGAAAGCTGGAATCAAAACCAGGGGCAACAACAATACACAAGTGTTTAGAAAGTGAACATCCAGAGAAGCAAATGCTACAAAATTTGGATCCAGATAAATTCTTGACTTTATCTCATTTTAGTTCAGGAGCCACATTCAACCTGATATGATTTCAGATGGGCTGGACCAATATAATAATAGGATAATAACCTATACATAATAACAACTTCAAACTTTTCTCTGTATTTAACAACAAAAAAGTAAACTTATAATATGAAACTGCATCTACAAACTTTAAAAATCACGGACCTGAAATTTCTTAATAAAATAAGTGCTCTTTTAACCATTTTACACCAGAGTTAACATTTACACGTGTCCATTACATCTTACAGTACATGACAGTGGATGTACATAGGCATAAAACATTTAGTAACAGGCAGAATATTAAAATTGTATTTACTTTTATTAAGACATTTCAGGTGGTTCATATTTGTTCGGGTTATTCACATGTGTTTTGAAAGGACAGTTTGTGTTCACAGTAATTAGATACAGCACCACGACTGAGGTCTGTCAGACACATCACGTTACATTGTTGTCTTTTAACGTACTAGATTTACAGCATGTTGGTCCTGAACATGTTATTTATGTATTTACTACGTCTACAATTTAAATCAGGTTAATTAGGTTTGTCCCACAAATGAATGAGTGTTACCTATCAAAGTCATGCGGGAGGAGCCGGTGTCCTTGTTGTATGAGGCTGTCCCAGTAAAGCAGCTCCTCGTACGCCTGGTGCTCATCCCACATCGGTTCACCAGAGGCAGCCATGCTATCACGACTTGACTTCTGCACCGAAACTATAACCTGTCAATAACGGCATTATATGCTTAGCGTGACACCGGAAGATAGTATGGCAGGTAGAGAAGTTATTAGTTAAATCACCTGCAACCAACCGTAGTTTACCAAAAGAGCCACATCCAAAAATCGTGATGATTATCTGCACTCTGAGGTTGCGCATGTTGTGGGGACTAGTTGCACATAACGAATACATTTAAAACTCTATTTTCTAAGTAAAGCATAAAATAATCTTACAGTAAAGTAACGTCGTCTATCAGCTCATTTTTCATGCCAGCTGTTATCCTCGTTATATTTACACACCTCCGTGCAGCTAGCGTTAGCCTTAGCCACATAGCTAATAAAATCTCGCAGGCTAGACCATTCCTCGCTTTTAAGATAGATACAACTCAGCTACCTGTCTGTCTATACACTGTAGTTCGTTAATTTAACACTTACCTTGAACACCAGGTTAATATAACGGTATACACCGTCGACCTTTCTGTATCGTTAACGTTATTAGCTATTTTGCAACTGTGGACAACGGAATGTCGCGAGAAGATGACGTCACTACAAGCCCTTTCTATGAAAATCCACAATGATATACTGTATTTGAACGAATTCATATATTTATTCAGATTTCCCTCCAGATTTTATAACAAATGTATGATGTCCTATCTTGATATTTATTTCTTTAATTCAATATGTGTTTAACCTGTTTTATAACTATTTTGTTGTGTGTATGATGGCAATAACAAGATAATTGATTTGTTGCTATATCAATGCGCTTTCCACTATTGAAGTTTGGGGTTAAGACATTATTCATTCATTCATTCATTCATCTTCCAAACCTGGTGCATCCTTTGCAAGGTTGCGGGGGTCACTGGAGCCTATCCCAGCGATTTATGTGGAAATCAGAGACGAAAACATAAGAGACATTGTCTTATTTATTGTGGTGGTCATGGACATGTAAGCAGTGGGTATCAGTATATACTTACTTACTTGAGATTTTAATGGTGTTCCTTCACAAATATGTGAGAGTACTGAGAAAACAGATTGAATGTAGCCACACGGGGCCACGAGGGGGCACAAGCCAGTGTTTTCTTGTGTCTTCTTGTGCCAGTCCCAAGCTTGGATAAATACAGAGGATTGTGTCAGGAAGGGCATCCGATGTAAAAACCTTTGCCAAAACCAAATATACGAATCATACTGAAGACTCCCATACAACATTGGTCAAGGCCCGGGTTAACAACGACTCCCATTGGCGCTGTTGACCTTCAGGGTGGCAGTGGAAATTGGACTACTGTTGGTCATACAAGGAGAGGAGGAAGGTGTGT